>LIEC01006214.1:0-30189 GCA_001925005.1 Drosera capensis
CGATGACTTAGAGATGGTTTTCTATGGAAAGCTAACGGTCAGTCTCAGCCAGCTTGATAGCACCACAGCTAGTTGCCTGGTTCTAGTCGCTTAATTACATTCATGTTGCAGGTATTGAATTGAATATAGAGTTCAATAGTCGGGTTTCATAGCTTAGCTTGCGACGGACATTTCACAATATTAGTATCATACTGTATAATACGTGTGCTGATAAAAAGCTGAATGAGACGCAACAAAAGGTGCCAGATAGGGTGGTTCACCTATCAATGCTAATGACCTTAACTCTCACAATGTCGTCCACATTCAAGAAGTCTCCTGGATTCTGAACAAAATCCCACGAAATCTCCGATTTATGAAGTAATCCCCTCAGATAGTAATTTCCTGCAGCCAAAATATGATAGACATCAGTCATAGAAGTTCCACAACCTGGAATGGTTCCAGAGTACTCCGCATCTGAACGAATAAATACCATCAGGGAAGCGCAAGTAAACGACGGCACCAAAATCCCTTACTGGACCAACCCTCCCATCAAAAGTATCTCCGACGTTGATACTTTCTTTGTACTCATTGAATGTGGCTTGGGCTTCAGAAAAAATCAACCTCTTCTCACCCTCATCTACATCCAGTACCTGCTTCCATGAATAGAATTAAAATTCATGCCCACGTACATAAAAAACGCCTCTACCTCGAGCTGACTAAACAGTAAACACAGCTCAAATTTCTCAAACCAAGATAAGGAACAAACTTTAGATACAATGATGGCCTCAGTTAATCTTAATTTTTTTTTATTAACCCGATGGCATATATCTGAATACATTCTAGGGTTTTCAATCTCAAAAAGTGTAGTTATAATGGTCAGAACTGTGTGAGCCTCGAAGAACTGACAACAGTAGAGCCAGAAGTTATGGAAATAAAATTATGAATAGTTCACATTTCCTTTTGATGCCTAGGTGAAAGTTTGTGCATTTTTTTAAAGAAATGGACAAATTACAATGACAATGCTTTTTTGTCGACTAAGTACTTGCTCATATTGGGTGAGTGAAAACAAACAATACAAGGTGGCCACAGGGGAACACCGAGCTTAAAACCCCACATTCAACTGCTGTTGTGAGTCCCGAACGTCACTTGATTCACAATATCAACGCAAGAGAATCATTACATAGCTAACTTGTGCAAATAAATAAATAAACAAATATAATATAAAAATATAATATAAAAATTAAAATAAAAATCGATTAATAAGTTAATAGAGGATAAGTTAACGTCGTAGATGATGTTTAAAATTTAAGGATAAGTTGATATTTTATATTTACTCCCTCCGTCCCAGAATAAATACAACAAATCATTTTTTGCATTATTCAACACGCATTTTGAAATCTTCGTTATTCGTCTTAAAGACGTAAAAAAAATTACGTCAATGACGCAGGATTAAAGGACATAACTTAAACTATCATTAGTATTTCATAATATTTTTTCGAAAAATGATATTTTATCATCCTGCGACACAAATCAAAGTATATCTCAACAAACCCCCGGTCAAACTGTTACAATTATTTTGGGATAAAGAGAATACTTAATTAGACATTTAAATATTGAAATTATTACATACAACCACCTCAAATATTAGGAATTTATAAAAAAAACCACTTCAAATCTTTATATTTATAAAAACACAATCTAAATCATATGAAATTTACATAATATCTGTTAACGTTAGTGAATCTATTGACTTTAATAAATTTTTAATTTTTTTAATTTGTTTAATATTTTCATCTTTACACCCAAGAGAGCGATCATTATGCTTTGAGTGGTCGAATAAAAAAAATTTAATAGGATAACTAAGACTTTTGAAACAGAAAAATTGACGAAAATATAAAAATACCGTGAAAACAATACATTTTCATACAAAGGGATAAAAAACTATGTTGATGAATAGATTAGACACGAGAAAAATAAAAAAATCGTTCAAGATAATGGTTTAACTAACGATAACAGTTAGTTCTAAAATATCATATCATTTGAGTAATGTTTTTGAAAAAATCATATGATTTGAATCGTATTTTTAAAAATTTTATATAATTTAAGTAGTTTGTAAAACTAAAGATTTGAGATGATTTTTTTTAAATATCTAAGATTTGACGTGATTATATGTAAAAATCTTTTAAATATTTTAAATGACAAGAATGTCTTTTCATGCGGTCATGCCGTCATCCATTTTTCATAATTAAGGATAAGCTGATAGAATGTTTTGTGTAATTATACATAAAGAGAATTACCAATAGACACTAAAATCAAACTTATTTACCACTAAGTGAAACACACAATTTTCATCCTCTAATAGGTTCACAATCATATTTTTTTTCATTGTTAACAAATTAAGGAAATTTAATATATTATCATATCCTATTAATATAAGGTAAATAACAATTATAATTTTCTCAAAAACCTAACCCGTCGTGATCGTTGTTGTCGCTGTAGTCGGCATTGTTACATTGTTAATGTCGCCATCATCGACTTTGCCCGGTACATGGCGTGAAACTATACTATGTTGCATTAAGTGCTCTGTTATCATTGTCATTGTCGCCATCACCACATCTGTCCAAAATAACGTGCAAGCAAATAGTGCCCATTGAAGTGCAAAAAACGACTAACATGACCAATTAATACCCCGCACTATTCGCAACGTCAATACTAACAACCAATTATATGTCGCTCTTCTTTAGTAGAGTGCACTTGTGCACAAAAAACAGTGCAGAGAAATGACAGACAATGCGTTGCCATCGTCATCTTCATTGTCGTTGCCGCAACCTCAGTACGGATTAGTGTTCGCAAACAGTGCCTATCAAGGTAGAAAAATCGACTACAATGATGGACAGTGTGTCACACTATCTGCAAGATTATACCCAATAGTTGTTTATTGACCTCCTCTAATAGAGTACCGATGCGGATGAAAAATAGTTCACATGCACAAATTCAACCGATCTCGAAAAGCCTCTATCGAATCTCCAATCCCATCAATGGCGACTAGATCATTTGACGACTCCTTTGTCACCACAATTGCAATTGCATTTGTCAAACCAACTAAAACTTTAGCAATCCAGGATGAAAAATACATCAAGGAGACCATCACGACCACACCCAAATCTGCTCGACTTTGTACGAAGAGATTTGTATCATCGTCCTTTTGGGCAGTACGCTAGTAATCGTAGGTGGTGCAAACAGAGTGGAGTTAAGCCGGTGAGGCAGAGGATGAGAAAAAGGGGTCGACGGATGACAAATTAGATGTTGTGGTTGTAGCATGATGGTAACGATGGTGGCTACGGTTATAATGATGGTAACGATGATGGTTGTGGTTGTGATGACGATGATGTATGTCGTTGAGGTGGTGATGATGGTTATGATGAGGATAATTGTGGTGGTATTGCGAAGAGGTAAGAGATGACATGGGTGAGAAAGATTTGGGAAAGAGGATTAGACTTAGTCATAAAGAATGAGAATGATATATTTTAATTTGAAAAAACACATTAATTGGTAATTTTTAAAAATGACCATCACTAATTGATAAATAAGATTGAAATAAGATATCAATAAGTAATTCTTTCTTTTTAAATTTCCTTATCAAAGGACCCACAAATCTGTTTTATAATTTAAAATAAAAAATATTTATCCAATTAATTATCTGGTCATTAATTACAATTGAACAATCAAGATTAAATTCTCAAGAATATCACATCTACCTTAACTATTTGATCTAAAGTATATATTTAAAAAACTTATGCATAAATATTTTATGAAACAAAAATAACTAACAATTATAATAAAACTAAATGAATTTTTATATAGTCATTTAGTTAAATAAAATGGATTTAGAATTATACTCTCTCTGTCCCATATTATTTATAACATTTTTTTTTTATCGTCTCAAAATATATACAACATTTCCATATGAGAAAACCTTTTAATTCCGGACGGAGAGAGTATCCAACATCCACATAAAATCCCCCAACCATTAAAAAAAACTCTTTCTTAATTAAATTCCATAATAATTCAACATATTCTGTGTAGAGTCAAAGTGTTGCAATTAATTCCGAAAGGAAGGAATATGTTACACTACTATGTAATAAACAATCTAACCACAAGGTTCACAACGATCTCTATATTTCACACAATAACTTTATTTTATAATTGCATGAGTCGATATTTAGAATAAGTCTTTTGATTTATATCATTAATATTTTATCTAATAATCAATTTTGAATAATACAATATACGGAATGCATAGAAATAATAATACATAGTTAATTTAGTACTATTTGTTCTATGGTAAAAGAGAGAGAGTGTCATGATATAGATGTGCCTAATAATAAATAAATGATTGAGATTAAATGACACAAAATGAATGGTTAAGATTAAAACCTCGTATTATAATCTCAATCCTTCATTTATATTATTTTAATCTCAATCATTCATTTATTACTAGACATACTTATATCATGATATATTCCCTAACGCCTTTTATTTATAAACATATATAAAGCTAATTTAGCATTTTTTTTAGCAAAGTTCCATTTCTTTGATACCAAATTTTGTTGGTCCTATATTAATTACAATACTATATATTTATTATTTCATTTAACCTAATTAATCTATAATGACTCTTCATTTTTCATTCATTTGTTCATTTATTTGATTTACAATAACACTTCATTTTCTCTTATATATGTTCTATTGATGTACATGTATAAAATAATAATAACTCATCATTCATCGTATTTGTACTTTTTGATACCGAAAGTTGATGTGTTTTGTTATCAAGTTAATAACACGTCGTATTTATGATGAAAATTTAATATATTTCATTGACACTTTGTTTTTTCTTCCCTAATGTTTCATTGATGTGACAACAGTGACAGGAACAGCAATACAATAACCCATGATTTAACTCATTGTCACTTGAATGAGTTAGTATAAAAACTAAGATAATCTTATGATGGAACTACTTCGTTAGAAAATTAAACAAAATTCATTTGATTAGTCTTCCTTTTTTTTCCTAACATTGAAATGTATTGCTTAATAATCATGTTCTTTTTATCTTTTTTCCATCGGAAAAAAGAAAAAAAAGAAGAAATACTGATTATTTAGGTTTGAAGAAGTAAAAATTGCTTAGGACAATATTGAGGACTAATTGATGATGTTTGCACTTATTTTACTATAATAAATAAATAGTTATATACATTATATTAATGAAAAAGTAAAACAACAACAAAAACTGCTCATGGGCAACAACAATAGGAAAAAACAGGTTCAATCAATCCTTACTTTTTTTTTTTTATTGTTTTAAATTTCAAAAACAGTGAGATTTTGTTTATTGCGACCGACTATTGAGGACCATGAGCAGCTTCTACTGCTACTTCTTTTTACCATTATATTTAATATAAAGTTATTCAAAAATTGAATATAACTAAAATGATTATAAAATTGTAAAATTATATAAAAATTACTTAAAAAATTTTTAAAAATAAATTTATATTATTATATTCAAAAATCAGGTTGAGGACTTGTGTTCTATTATGGTCTCTTACCCTGCAACGTATAGATCAATATTCTAAAAAAATTAAAAATATAATAATAATAATAATAATACCTTCAATGCAATTACAGCACCAACAAGACTTTGCGCTATTTCCTCCAAATCGTACACTTTTTCTGTACAAAATAGCAATAGCCAATCAACAGTTGGTATATGTTGTAAACTAGAATGCAATTGTCAACGAGATGCTATGCTTTGAACATATTGCAAAATAATAAAAGCCGAGGAAGCAAGTGGCAGGCCATGATAATATTGTATCCCTTTCGCAAGCCAAGGAGTAAACTGTAAAGGAAACTCCTACCTTTTTTTCTTTTCACTTTCTAGGAACTATATGAAAGGGTTATAGCTTCTGCAAGCTCCACGCTAATGAAAGCCAGGCATCACAGGTATGGCCATCCCAGATATTTCAGACAACACAAAAATTCTAGATAAATTGTTCCTTTTGTTGGCAACAGTAGTGTTGCTGCTATAAACTTCCATGCTTTGAAAGCAATATTGCCGCCTTGCCAGATAGTTCCCAGAGAACATGAAAAATTCTAACCATGTTTCTAACCATAGCAGATTGAAGACAGAAGAATAAATAAAGTACCTCCGCAGAAACGTGACGAACATAACTCTGAAAATGGAAGAAATCCCATAAGAGAATTGAACCTGACTTTTAAACCTCCTCGATTTCTCCCTTCAACTTTACCCTCAAAGGTCAAGCCAAAGTCTTTATATGTTCTAGCCGAATCCCAGTCAATGGCTGTCTATATCTTAATGGAAAAAAAAATGTATCAAAATATGCATCTGAACAAAAATGAACTTGAAAAGGTAAGGGTCTGAAAGAAGTGCCTCGCATGACAACCCTCGGTATATACATTAAGTTCCTCATCCAAGGAAACTGAATACAGCAATGCGAAACCAAGCCTTTTGCCTGATCAACCACATGAATATGATAAACACCATGGTCATTTCCCTCTAACATTGTGTCATGCCCTCTACAAGTAGTACAATATGGCATATATTCATACAAGCTCCTTTTCCAGTTTAGCTTCTCACTTCTCAAGTTACATTGTTTCAATTACTGCACATTGTCACATACACATATTATAGGTGTATCCAATGGCATCCTTATCATATTATTTTGTGTGAGTTTAAACGTGGCTATAAGTACATAATCATGTTGTGTTTCTTGTTCTTATTAGTTTTAAAAGGAGTATCAAACGTCCCCTTAGTCGCACACACCCTTACATTGAGAACAAAAACCCAACACTCATATAGGACCATAATTGCTTACATACTTTGGGTAGGAGGATTTGTATTATGACTTGTAAACGCAATTCTGTGTCTATTCAATGGTTGTGATTAGTGAAAATGCCCTGCAAAATTTTTCTTAGGTAAACATACGCATATAATCTTACCAAGTGTAGGGTGTTGGGAGACCACCCCTGTAAGGTTGTAACCTTATCGCTATTTTTATATAAAGAGATTGTTTTCTGATGTCCTCCGACGTCGAACCCCTAACCTTAATGGTTAGGAGAGGAGTGGCTTACTACTGAGCCGAACCCCGACAAGATACCATGAGGAAAATAAGTCTATCAAGTGAATTCATGGGGGAAAAAGTGAATTCCAAAGGTCCTGGTTTGTATGGCTTCTGATTCCCGATTTATGTTTTGGATAGTCTTACTAGCGAATTGAAATTGTTTGGTACAACTTCTGTTTTTCAAGACGGATGATCCCGAAAACGGGGATTTCGTATATGTCACTTGATTCGTTAGATATCCAAAAGTAAGACACCCCCCTCCTCCTCCTCTCTTTCTCTTCCAATTTTCACTATATTTGATGGGCAACATAAGTTCTGGTTACTGGTTTTCTAATTCTATTACAAGTTCTTAATTCCACAATTCAGAGCAGCCAGTCCAAAACACATTTTCCCTTGGTGAGCACACACATGATTCACTAAAGTAATCATAATCTCAGCCATTCATTCTCGCGTTCCAATATCGATTATACCCAAATCATCAAAACACGCACACAAACATGTCATGACACAAATCCACACTCCCAAAACAATCACCAACCAACAGAACCCAAACTCACACGGGACACCGAAGCGGAGAAATCCGAGGAGGAATCGACGGCTCCATTGACCTCGGCGGCAGTGGAGGACCAATTGACCTCGGCAGTGCAACGAGAGTGTCCCTTGAAACGTAATCCATGGTTCGATTTCCGGACGATAAACGAAGCGCGGAAAGGGGGAGACAAGGAGATGAGTGCAGATGAGGTGTTCGACAAAATGCGTGAGATTGGAAACGGGGTGGAGAGCGAGGGTGGCGGCGAGGTGAAGACTTGCATAGTTGGATTCAGATGAGGTTGTGGGTTGTTTTGGGGGGTGTTTGAAGATAAGTGTTGTGTGGCTTTGTTCTTGTGGTGAAGAGATACTCCACCGAGGGTGTGTGCTTCAGAAGAGTGGGGAAGGTTCGGATTTGGACGAGATGATGTGACACCAAACCGGGAAACGAACGGAATTTCTAAGATTAGAGATATCTTTGTTTTCAAAAAAAAAATTAATGCTGTACAAAAACAAGCTTTTAAAGACATTTGTAAAGAATTTCACATGCCTTATAAATCAAAGATTTTAAATATATCATATAGGTGTGTAATTCTACCTATGAAATGTGTCAGCTTGTTTTACATACAAAATTTCTTTCTCATGCTTTATCGGTAAGTATATGGAACATTACGAGATCTAGGAAAAAGAGTGAACAACTTTAAAGGTGCTTGTTGAATTATGAGAAAAATTTAATGAATTTATAGATCTATTTTCAAAAAGTTATTATGTAACTTTTAATTTAGTAATCACAAATCTTTATGAGATTTTTGAACTTTTTATCAATTATAGACAAAAAAAAAACTATTTATAACTATTTGTTTAAACATGGAGACTAAATTTATAAAATATTTTGAAAAAATTCTACTTTTATAATGGACCCTAGAATAAAAATGGGTAAACTTATATTATGAATAATATTAGAGAAAATTTGTTGGTTTGATAATGAACTTATAAATTATATAACCATGATTATAAACTGCAACAAATATTTATAAACTTGTGTCCCGTAAAAATATAAACTACGAATGATCCAAAAAAATTATAAAAGAATATTTTGTTAATTCATTGTCCGCATGATCATAAACTATGGATGGTTTTGAAAATAAATATTTTTTTTTCATATTGTGAACTTTAATTTAACTGCGTTTTTTTATAATTATTATTAACGTATACTTTCAAATTCGCAAAGAATACTTTTCTGAATTAAAAATATTGAAAAACAATATAACACTAAAGATTTCAAGCCGAATCGGCTGGGTTTAAATGGTTATAGACCTTGGGGCTGGGCCAGTCCTCCTCCTCATCTTGTTTAGGCTTGGATCGGATCGATCCGGATATAGATGGGCCGGTTCAAGACCTGAATCGCTACAGTACGAACCTACTGCCTATCTCTAACGACGATCAAAGAAGCAGAGATGATGGCGATCGATGGAGGACCGACGACGATCAATGGAGAATCGGCGACGATAGAGTGGTGGTGATGGAGAAGGAGTGGAGGACCGTGGCGGGAGGAGCAGGGATATGAGGGAGAGGTGCGGGTGATACTTTATGCGAGTAATAGTCTGTGTGTGTTATTTTATTGGAAATAAGTTTTTAAAGTGGTATTTTTTTTTGAAAATTATCACTGAATATTATGTATTATAATCATTGATTAAAAAAAAATTAAATCTTATCGTTTAGAAAAATAATAAAATATTTCAAATTACGTGTTTAATATTATATGGAGAGATAAACGTTGTAAAAATAATTAGACAGAGTGAATATATAGTGAGTTTTTCTATTTTGGCCGTTTGTATTAATGCATTAAAAAAAAGACTACTTATTACTTTGTGTCTCATTGTGTCAAAAAATTAGTCTTACTACAAGTGTGATAATAGAAAACATACTAATATATATTTGAACACATTGAACTAACAAAGCATTAGATCAACATAATTTAAGTACTCATCGCTTAAATTAATTATCCAAACTAAAATTTAGATAGTGACAAACTATGAGAATGTCCAACATCAGAAACTCTATCCTTTACTAACCGTTCAGTTTAATTAAGAATGTTAATCACGATGAAAAATACTAAATACACTTATTTGTATACTCTGTTTTTGAATACTCTTCTTCTTCTGATTGGTTCATTTATGTGATAGAATTGTCACATTCATGGGTCAAACTCGTTGTCTAGAGATTGAGGAGACCGGTTGTTTTTAACTAACGTAAAGCTTGTTCTTTTGTGTCAAATTTTTAGCTAAGGTGGTCATGAGTAAGAGCCAGACCCCGTCCATGACGAAAAATACCGAGTTGTTGTTGTTGTTGTGATTATGAGTAGGAGATACATTAATCTTGGGTCCTATGCTTGTGAGAGTGAATGTGCTGGATGTGGTTGAAATTGTTAGCTTGATCTTGGATAAGCAACCTTCATCTACTACTAGTATATATGGTAGAACTATATATGGGTAGGATTATGGTGGATGGTAGCTTCTACGCCATGCTTTTGTCTTGTAGACGTAGTAGACTTGCCTGGCCTGATCCATTTCTGTCTTGAAGGGGAGTAGAAGAAGCGCATTCTAGCTACAATCGATATCACATCAGGTGAACTAGACGGCATATCTATCCTGGAACTGGAGAATGATGAAATTGTCTTGTATATTCTCTTTGTTCAATTACCATAGCGGTGGATAAGTGACTAAAAAGTTCTCCACTCCTTCAAGAGAAGAAACTAATATTAACCTTTAGGTTGATCTTATAGTCATACTAATATTTCAAGTTCGCGGGTATTTATCTTGCAGCTCATATGGTGCTGCACTGTAACAAGAATGATGGTTGGAAATAAATGAGATCTGCAGGCGAACATCCAGGGCAGTCAGTATTCAAAGGAAGAAACCTTGGTGAAGAACAAAGGTATGTTCTTCATGGAGACAACCGCTCTAGATTCAACGAAATGTAGATACTGCTTTTGAGATTGCTATCCAGGAGAGTTTTAATAACGTCATGAAATGGGACTTGTACAGGACCGAGCTATCAGCTAACAGGGTAACCTGGTAAACAATGGCTACAAATCGAAGGAGTCATAGAGTTCATATTCTCGTAACGGGATTATATAAGTATGTTTATTTATAGTATTTGCTAAGAAATTGGCTTTTTAGGGGGGTGTGATGGATTCATCATTCAAGTCATATCACTCGTATACAATAAGTTAAGCTATCTTATCATATTATGTTCTTTATTTTATATCCAAAATATGAATGCATGCAAATCCGAATGTTTTCGTACACAACAAAACAAAACTTCATCAATGTCAAACTTTCGATCTAAAAGAATAATCTAGTTCAAACATTGAGTCATTGATTTACTCTTGTGATCTTTTGGAGAAAGTTTAGAAGCAAATGCATGTAGGGGATCATCCTATGTAAAGTCTCTGTACAACGTTAGTATCAAAATGGAAAAGAAAAAAAAAAAAAAAAAAAGAGGAAGAGACGTGGATTGAAGTTTTCAACATTGATCTTAGTTTCTTTCCATTGTCGTGCTTTGGTCTCATGAATGTATGTAACATATCAATCACTGATTATCAAGCTAGTACAAAGTCAAATTGAAAAAATTACCCTTTTTCGAATGCCTTTTGAAATTTCGTGTGCCAGAATCGATATACACGATAGCAATTATGCATAGATTGAACTCAATATGTGGTCTATAAAGTTTAGAACATTTTATAGATCCTACGACAATGCGTAGCTAGAGTACTTTCTTTGGTTATACAATGCAAATCAAGTTTCCAAAACAATGAAATTTGTTTTTGTTGTAATCACGGTTCCAAAATTTGATTTGCTTTTTATTTCAAAAACATAACAACCATGTTTAAATGTATGTCTTCGTACATAGATTCGATAGTTTCCACATCCGTATGTTCAAGAAACTATGCAATAACTATATTGTCGTAACTAACTAAAGATGTGATCATATAGTTGATCTACTTATTATCTAATTTGTGTGATCATGTGAGGCCACAAATTCCACGTAAAGTTAGCAACAATGATTTCAAATCGTGGAGAACGAAATAGATTTGATTCAGTTAAGTGAAGACTTCTAAACGTAATTTTCTTTAATTTCTTGATCATAACTTTTGATTTATGTTATCTGTTTATGCTTTATTTAAAGTAAAAATCAAAAGTTGGTTGACATGTTTTTTGTTCATTAAGATGCAGAAACATATAGGGGTAGAAAACATTAAGAGTAGGTTTCAATTTTTGTTTTATGTTTTCTTGAGAACAGTATTGAATACTATTAGTATCATTTTGTAATTTTGTTTGGGTTTTTTTTTTCCTAACTCGTTTTTTGTTTTTATTTATGTGTTTCGATGTAGTATATAACTTCTTTCAAGCAAGCCGTACCAAAAAAAAGCCTTCATTTCTCCATGAATTGCACTTGAGGGCATTGATACATGTAACATAACTATATGGTACTCCAGCTAGCTAGCAAGTCGAAATCAAACTTTGATTATTACTTACATTACATGAACCAAAACACCAACGTTGTTGGATGCATGCAAGTGGCTAGTTGAGCCCAAGACGTTTAGACATACAAACAAACATATGAACAGTTGCCATCGAGGACTGTTTTTCTGACATCGTATGTTGACTATGCTCGTTGTATGCCATGGATAATATCCTGTATATGTCGTATTGCAATGTATTCATGCCAAAAATCAAGCTAATATAAAGGTGATCGATCGAGCATGTTGTGGCAGTGTCACATTTCATTTCATATTTTTCTCTATTAATAGCTTTCATACATTTAGTTTGGATGAACTTTTTTTAAGCATAGGATGCACTCCCAGTTGTTTAAGTTTGCTTACTTTTTCAATGTTATTGATTCTTTAATCAAGCATTGAAGTAATATTTGTACTCTTAATTGTTTCCTTATTTCTTCGAAGGGAAGCTTATTTATGACCATGTTTACGTATTTATTGTCCAACGAATTGATCTATTTATGTTCTGAAATTTAATATTGATGACCGGTGATATGACAAATATAAACACACACATAGATCAAAATACATGCGATTTTAAAAAGTTTTACATATATTTAATAGAAAAAAATGATTGATTTAAAATCAGCTCACATGACTGATTTTATAAAATAAAAGAAAAGATTTCATGGAAGATTATGTGATAAATCATTCCATTGAATATAAAAATTTCATTACATCTTTTTCTTCATGATATAAAATTAATCATGTTAGTTGATTTTAAATCAACCCTCACAATCCAATATATTAAAGCAGTATAGAATTCTTCTTTGGGGTTAAGGGTCGTATATACGCCAATTCCAACTTAAATATTGATCCAAAATTGATGTCACATGTAAAGTTTTGGATTGTTTTACTTTGGTTTTTTGCATGGTTTTAACCTTTTTCGTCTCCTTACACATGATTTAACAATCATGTACGTTGAAGCCTTTTGCTTCATATATTTATGTTTATGATTCTTATTGTTGCACGCTCATCACTAAACTTAGTTAATTATATAATTTATATTAGTCCCGATCCAAAGTCAAGATTAAACTTTCTATAGGTACACGAAATCAATATCATTGGTTGATGCAATTAATAAAGAATTACTTGATTATGTTTTATGTGAGGTCTATATCCTAATATAATGAAAATTCCACATTAAGCTCGAAGACTAGCTCCCCTTTTTTTGTAAAGCCGTAGATACTCTAAAATGACTTGAATTTGGCACATATATGCGCATGTTCTTCGTTTCTTTATGTTCATAGTTCGTGAACTACACATCATGTTTATTCATGAATCATACATGTCTCGTTACAATCATCATAATCATGATACTTCAAGTCCATATCAAGACTTTGAATAGTGTACATGAACATTATTATTCTTTCGTGTGCGTGTAACAGCTGGTTGTTGAGCCGGAGACGCATATTCACAAGTGAGTGATGGTTCACATCGAAACCCGACTAGAAGGTCTGGTCACTATACATATATGTAGTCGTACCAGGAATGGAATTAATACAAAGGTGACTCTATCATGTCTTGGCGGTATCAGGTTTAAATTTCTTTTCTTTCTATGGTAGCATCTTTCTCCATTTATGTATTTTCCATTTCTTGGGCTATTATATGTTCATATATAACATTTTGCATAGCTAATTTTTTTTCGAGTATCGGTGTTCATGTTTTACGCTTAAGAAAGCAAAGTGTGCGATTCTTGCTTGCTAGCTCCAAGGATCGATCTATGATGATTAGTATGATTATCGTTGCATTCTGTTTTTTGTTTGTCAATTTGCTTATCTAAATTCTAGAAATAAATTCGCTTTTTCTGTCACATTTTCGAGGTGATGTATGTTGTTAATTTGATGGCTACTATGTAGATATGAAAAATAAATGAGGATCATAATACAAAAGCGTGAAGTTGTCCTCTGATCATGACTTATCAGTTCATGCTTTTGGAAGAAAGTTATGTGTTTTGACCATCTTACGTACAATAGTGGCCACTCTTGCATAGATAGAGTGCTTGCATGCATCTATCACGTAGCGACAACATTCAATAAAATCATATTGTTTTTCTACTTTGCTTCCATAGAAATCTACTCGGCAAATTAAATCGATCAATGTACAATGCTATCGGGATTTGCCTCTTCGTGATATAACCACGTTGCGAATTTAGAACCTATGCTTCGATAGGGACTGATCATGAATCCCATATAGCGAAATTACATGATATAGGAGTACAAATTCACTATTTGGACTTATCGTCATATGCGTTATAATATCATGTCATGTGCTCAGGATAATGTAACATATGAGGAAACATGAGAAACCCATAATGAAGATCAAGGAACTCTTGTTGCAATATAAATAGATCACATAAATCTCATCGGATCGAGGATTAATTTAAGCACGAAGATCATGAATCTACATTGATGCCATTGCGATAAGAGCTTGGTAATGAATCAGCCTTCCCATAATTGTTTGATCGTAAAACTTGCAATTCCTGTTCTTGAAGTGTCAATTTATGATTTGATCATAGATCAGAAACATAATAAAAGCAAGAGACACAAGTAATTTGGTCACGAACTTCTGACAAATGCTTGCCATTTACACGACCAACTCAAATTAAATGGTTGTAGATTAAAAGACTAAATTTTGTTGTGAACATGATAATCATTTTATTCTCGATCACCAAACTTGAACCATTGGAAACTGATCTTTTTTATTGTATAGGACATGGGTGTTGTTTAATTTGTACATCTCATCCTTTATCGACACTGCCCGTGACGTAAATATCTAAATAGTTGTTGTTTTGTTACCCCGTTTAATGAAGTTTTTGTACAAATTAGTCGGGAAAACTATTTCGACGCTAAAAGATACAGGGTATGGACAACTAAAGAGCAATAGGATAGCAGACAGCTGCACACCGGCCTTATACAATGAGAGATCAATTTATGAACAATAAAACAGCTGCAATTTTCCACTGGATGGCAGTTGCCAATAGATTACAGCCAATAGGTTTTGGTGTTTTCTTTATATAAATCGAAACCTAAAGAACAATCACATTCTAAATTTCATTGGAATCCCACAGCAGGAGCAACCGTACATATGATTTGATGATTCGATGATTCGGTTAGTACAAAACGTGAAAAGGATAAAATGTATGATGCAGTTTTATTTCTGCTGATATCACTTGCCGATTACATTTTAATTTCAATCATGGTGAACAAATTTTGGTCGGCATTGTCTTTAACTGGTGAGGAAACACTATGAACCATCAACGTCCCTTAAATTTTAAGAAGCTCCGTGGTATGGCAAACATTGCTTGACAGAAAATGTAGCTAGGACAAAGCTTTAATCTTGAAGGATCATGACAATGTGAAAACAAAGAATTCATCATGGGTTGATCATAGGCACATGACGGATTTGAGGACTAAGAAGAAGCTCTATAAGGCGATATCCAATCTTGGATAACGTGGTACGTCTTGCAAATTTGTCGCGGAATGTGTGAAACTCTATCCAATCTTGGATAAATTGGTTCGTCTTGCGAATTTGTTGTGGATTGTGTGAAACTTACGGTCTTTTTGTGTGCCCTGGCCTTTGCTTGTTCTTCGCCTAAGCGAATTGTATAGTTCCTCTAAGGTTGATCGAAATAGCATTCTAAATTGTTGTGTAATTTACACTTAATGTATGAGACGGAGTCATCATATGCTTATTATTATAAGAACATATACAGGGTGTTACAAGCTAATCATGGTCAGACTTGCATTTTTTTGTCTTCCGTTAAGGAAGCTAGTTAACTTTTCTTGTTCCTGTTGTTGATTTTTTTTTTCTGGCTTTAACTCATAAAGCAGTGAAAGAAAAGATTAAGAGAAAAGGATGATAGTAGTTTGTTTGGATGCCTTCGTCGCGATCCATTACTGCACTTCTACCCGACACCTATCGTAATGATAAACGGCTCGTCCTCATAGTCTCTTGGATTCTCAGATCTTCAATCACTCAATCCCAGAAGGGGCAGAGCGCCCACAGGCCTCAACTTGCTCTCTTTGGATTTACAGCGGTTGATTTGGAGGAGGTCGAAGAGGAGAGAAGTAGAGCACCGACCTTGGGCTCGGCTTGTTATTTTCAGCAGTTATCCGCTTCACACTTGGCCATACACATTACCTCATTAAATCCTCTTGACGGATGATGTATACATTAATAATATTAATGAAAAAAAGATTTTTACCAGTAATAATCAATTATAGAATGTTTTAATATATCTGATTAAGAACGATATCAATTTCATAAACATATCTTCTCACTAGTTATAATAAATACCCTAGATTTGCAAAACTTGTGTTGCATGAGCATATCCTTTTTCCATAATCCATTTCCTAAGTTTTGAGGTTTAAATGATGCAAAAGGTCAAACCAACAACTAGACAAATCCAATCACTCTAATCCGTGTCAATGTATCTCACTTTGCTTGCTTTCTTTCCTTTCACTTTCCTCCCTTCTCCTCTCCCCTTTATATTCGTCACCTTGAGTGAACCACAAGACCCAAACCACCGCTCTCTCTCCTCTTCACCATTCTCCTTCCATTCAAGCAACCAAAAAAACTTTCCAAGTTCTCGAGTTAAAGTTCTCAAGTTCTCATCAATGGAGAATCTACAATTCCACTTGGATGAAACAGAACAATCAAACCCATCTTGGAATCCATCCATCTTCTCCATGGATATCGAGCTCGATGATCACTTTCCCGCTTCACATTGCTTCTTCGACCAACCCGCCAATTGGGATACCACTATGGATCACAATGATCATATCTTTGATTCTGCCCTCAGCTCCATCGTCTCGTCTCCGACTGCTTCTTACACCGGATATGGCGATGGAGTAATAACAATGACGGAGCTGACGAATCGCATAGGAAGCATCTCAAGCTCATGTGAAAATCACAACAACAACAACATTATCATCAGCAGCAGCAATAGTACTAACACTTCATGTTACAGTACTCCACTGAATTCTCCACCCATTACCCATCTTGGCAATCTTCCAATGCCCGGGAATCGGTTCTCGAACCATCATGATCATCATCACCCTAGGTTGGAATCGGGTGGTCGTTTGTCGAGGGTTTCGAGCAGCAGGGGAGCTCAAGTAGCTCTTCCTGATCAGAAGTTGATCGGGGTTTCGCGGCCGTCCTCACCGGGAAATGGAGAATTTGGTGATTCCCCTGAAGGATCGTCGGTGTCGGAGCAGAACCCAGCAGTGAAATCTCATAGTAGTGGGAATAATTCAAGGAAGAGGAAATCTGATGGCAATGGGAAAGGGAAGGAGTTGTCTTCCCCTGCTTCTAGCAAGCAACAAAAGGTATAAAATGAATTTATGAGACCAGATTGGTCTAGTGGTCTATCTAGTATTTTAAAATGTAGTACAAGTTCAATAGTCATGCCAACCAGTGTACGTTTTCCGTTTTCTGGACTCGTTTCACATTGTTGTCTGTGCGTGCACAGAACGATTTCTATATGGGATAAAACTTTTCTTTGGTATTGTGACTTTAGCAATGAGGGGTTATAATTGTAGGATTCAAATGCTAAGAGAAGCAAAGCACAAGGAAATGTCGAGGAAGAGACCAATGAGGATCCAACCAGGAGTTCCATAGTGACGAGGTCTGAAGCTGAAGGGCAGCGGAAGAAGGAGACTCCGAAGGGATCGGAGCCTCAAAAGGACTATATCCATGTCAGGGCTCGTCGGGGTCAAGCGACAGATAGCCATAGTCTTGCTGAAAGGGTTAGAAGAGAGAAAATTAGCGAAAAGATGAGGTATCTTCAAGATCTTGTTCCTGGTTGCAGCAAGGTACTATCCATATACACAATGGTACATTGTAACTAGACTATAATTGAGTTGGCGCAAAATCTAAGACGAAGTGGATTTATTGTTGTAGATTACAGGCAAAGCAATTGTGCTTGACGAAATCATAAACTATGTGCAATCGTTGCAGGGGCAGGTTGAGGTAATGCTATAATTCAAACCATGAGCTTAGGGTTAGGTTTATTAAGTGTACATCAGATAACTTACTCTGTGAAATATTATCGACTTTTGCAGTTCCTTTCTATGAAATTAGCTGCTTTACATCCCATGATGGATTTCAACATCGAAGCTCTTCTACCAAAGAATGTAAGTCCTTTTTTTTTTTTTTTCATCTTTCGATCGTTGGTTAACATTTGATCTATATAATCACATTAAAACTGATGAGCAAGAGGTTTGAATTTCAGATATCTCAGTCTCGCAGCGCAATGACGCAACCCGTGTATGCATCAGGCTCTTCAGCACAAGTAATTCAATATGCATTTCAGGCTGAGCAGATGCAGCGCTCGCAGAACTGTATATCAAATGGCTCAGACACCCCATTTTCAATCCATGCCTTGAATGCAACACTATTTGGAAACCAGAGTATTCAAATAGCCATGGCCGAGCAACTCACAGATCCTAGTTTACAGGTAACGAGGGTCTACATGTTTATCCATAGTCGTTTTCCTTATGTTGAGCGTTCAACCAACCAATAAGAGCATGAACCGAACTCATATATCAATCCAAAAATCATAAGCTGATCGTTAAGGTCAGCTGATCAAGTTCAATTTTCTTGCAAATTAGCACTTGTTCCAATATTTCCTCGGCTCATGTGGGTCGAATCCTGCGGTTGCAGGTGCAGAGAAACAATCTCCAAAACGTTCTTCAAGCAAGTATTGCCCAAACTCATCAACCACAACCAGTTGGTGTTAGCCAAATGAAAATGGAGCAATGACGGAAGAAATATTTATTCTTGTATTCTAAGGCTTCTGATACGAAGAAGCTATTGTATATACCGAAAGACTCCATGATTTCGAACACAATTCTATTGTTATCTAAGGGCACTGCTCGTGTTATTTTGTTCGTCACCTGTACTTTAAGTGTGTCATGATTCTTTCTAAGTTTCTCGGAGGAGAAAGTGCATAAGTTAGAAAGTTTATAACCTAATGTTACGTTTTCTATGTACATCATATGTTAAATAGAGGACAGTATCTAATGTTAATATAGAGGACAGGTGGCGGCAAGTTGAAAGGGAATAACAAGTTGGTTTTCACGAAACGATGCTTATAGAAATGTTGTATACGGTACAAGATTCATGCCTTTGTTCTAAACAAGTGGCAACGTGACCTTTAAAAAAATGCAACGTATATTACATCTCAAACTATTGAACAAGCTTTGTAAGAAGCTTTAGTTTCTCTTGACAATAAAAAAAGATCATCGTTAACATATCACTCGATAAATTTATGAAAAGTAATATTCTCTTCATCCTAGACAATTGATTGATCAGTCGTATGAATTTATACGTGTATAATTATATAAAATTTTATGAAAAAAAAATTATTTTTTTAATAATAATAAGATTTATTATAATTATTATAAGAAAAGATAATATAATATACTATAACAAATGATATATTACATATATTTTGAGATGATTTATATAAATAAATATAACTTATATTATAAACCGGAAGGAGTATTAAGTCATCAGGAAAATAAGGATCAAAGTATCTTGATAAACATGCTCCGTACAAAATATCGCCACTGATCAGAAAAACAGTTGAAGAATTTCTGAAATTTAAACAGTGGATATCTGAATTCATTCGCTGCCACCAATTATTTAATCATCAGAAGTATTAGTACCACTGTGGAGAATACAAGCAGAATATGTCTAGCAAGAAAACGAGAAAGGCGCAGTGAATGGATAAAAGAAACAGGGATATGAAAATGACTACACTGCACTACGCATATGCAGAAAATTGCTGCTGGCAATGTCATACTCATGTACCGGATAATTTTTCGCTGAGGTAACAGGACGTTGTCGCGCCTGAAATCGATGTTTGTAACCATCGTATCGACCAAATTGAGAGTGCTCCACGTAACATTTTTGCCAGCACAGCAACACCACAAAATCAGATCATTGCATCCATTAAAACTTGATTCGTCGGTCATTACGAATAACAAACCCTTGTTAGAAAAAAAAGAACAAACTTTCAGTAAATAACGAAAAACAGACTAAATGTTTTTTAGAACCGTCCCATCGTTCTTCTCCTGGGCGGTAGCCAGTATCCGTCTGACTTCAACAAGCTAAGCTGTAGTCGAACGGGATCAGGCTAGGTCACCTGGAGCAAGTTTAGAGCTCGCATATCCTGCTCATGTGCATTCCATAATACCGTGAGATGATAAGTACAATCACAATCACTAATATAATGACTACAACGATATCTATGATATTTATCCTTGAGATGGATCTGAAACACTCCATATAATTCACAAATCACAGCATCAAGAAAATGAAAGCAATTGTGAAGCAGCCGCCTCACATTCTTGGCTACAAGCTGCTATCAATTTTGAACGAGAAAGTATGGGGTGGGATCAACCCAAAAGAGAAAACAATGCTAAGGGTAAAGCGATGGTTCCTTCTTGAGCCCACAACATAGAAAAAGAAACTCATCCTCCAATCCATAACAAAATAAAAGACATGAAAACATATGGATAAATATATAACAAAAGAACAAATGTGGCCAAGAAAATAAATCTGGATAAAAGGGGACATTAGGAATTTCAAGAACTTACAATTTATATGGATGGAGTGCCATACTGTTCATTGAGATAAATAGTTGCTTAAACATTTATATATTTGCATGTGTCACGATACCTGCTATAACTCTCAGGTTTCCAGCAACCAAAAGTTAATGAACAGAGTTGTCAACTGGGGAAGGTATGAATATAAGAACTACAGTATATCCGAGACATCAAGTGGCTGGCTCCTAAGGTTGCAGCTCATAAGTTTAAAATCCAGTCTCGTGCATTAGTTTAAAATCGTCAATGAAACAAGCAAAATGATATACGATCACACAAAGACACAACCCGAGCTACCGGGCGTCATCTTAATAACGGGGCTTCAGCTCTATTAACAATTCGGAAGTACTACATTCAGTTTATGATCTAATTTCCCGATATTTACTCCAAGAGCAACTCGCTTGTATGGTCATCTATTACAAGCATTAACATCCAATGTCTAGCAGCATCTTAATCACTAGGCAATAAGCATTAGATAATCGAAAGTCAAAATATTACCACTAGGATAGGAATCTCACAATAGTGGCAAGTTATCCACAAGTAAATCTGCAAAGAATCTAACCAATATTTTCAACTTTTTCCCTTTCTTAGTCTGTCCATTAGTATAAGAGAAAATCACTCATATGAGCAGTAAAATATCATGAACATTTGACCTCAACAAACTTAATATCTAGAATAAGACAGAATAAAAAAGAAGCTAAAAACAAGATCAATACAGTGAAGACATGACTTGATTGCCTATGATCAAGGGATACGACTTGATTAATAAAATGATGTTTTGGAGTTTATTCAACTTACATTGCATGTAATCACTGGGCCTTGTACGGTTTTTAGCTGGAAAATGAAATTTTTGATTAAGTTGCTCACAACATTTAAAAAGTGGTTAGCGCTAGCTTTCATAAATCTGTATATCACATTGATATAGACATCCCATCCAACTATGCATGCATCCATGGATCTCCAAAAGATTAGTTCATACACTTATCACAAAGCACCATGTTCAGTTCAGTGTGTAAAGATTTATTCGTTACAAATTATAATTATACGGATTTATATTCAGCAAAGGAAACGAAAGAGGAACAAAACCCGACAGTTAAAACACAGAAGGGATAACGAGACATTAAGGTAACAAATACATACCATTCACAGAGCTCAGTAGTCCGTCCCGCATTAGCCTCGATTAAGCAATGGTTCACGGTAGCGGCTTGATGACAGTTACATCTGATTTCCACAGCTGTTGCAATCCGACAGCGTAAAATCATTGCTTTAGTCTCTTATCAATGTTTAGACGGCTAGTAACCAAGTGGTTTGATTACTTGATGATGGTGCACTGGACCCTGGACAATTAAATCAAGCACAAATGAACATTGACGAACAAATGTGGGACATAAGAGTTACGAGAAACGAGTTCATAGTGATCATAATCATATTTGATGGGCGCCACAATCTTGATCTATAAGCTCATTCTCAAGTGGGGTGAGTCTTACGGCGACACCAACATCCAATAAAAGTCTCACTCCTATATTAAGTCGCATTAGGATGAGTTAATCTTTCTATCCTGTCTGCGACAGCTACTCGAAAAGCGGGTCCATTTACCAGCTTGAGAACATTAAGACCATGAAACTATGCTCCACCTAACAAGCTTCCACGAAAAGAAATCGAGAAATCACTAGTAGCATGACACACAACCAAACAATGATCACTAAGAATAAGTATTGATATTGTTCTGCTCGATTCTACACTTTGAAGCACAACAGACGATCACTTGACACTTTTTACTACTCACATGCGACACTCATAACACGGCCCGATACGGAGAAATAGAATAAAAGGCGAAAATTAAAGGGAAAATTTGTTGTCAATATTTTAAGCTCCAGGCTACTAGTTCGATACCAATACCATCAACGCCCTCTTCATAGATATAAAAAGAAAAAGCTCTACATGTAGGAGAAACAAAAAGGTAGGGCAGATCTTGTCCTAGACAAGGCCACAAGCCAACTATTCAATGGTCTCCACTTCAACACTATCCCCCTCTTTATTATGCTGAAAGCTTCAGCAGATTAAGGCCAGGCTTATTCTTTTCAACTTGTATATTGTCTCCTATCCTATTGACACTTCATCAGAAACCATTAAATCAATCCCAAATATTTATGATCATATTTCAGATCATGATTCAGATCATATATCAAAAGTTCCTTGTACACATTTAATGTAACGGTCCAATACTTTGATAAGGTAGGGTACTTCTTGGTGATACAGACCTCAAAGACACGTATTGTACACTAGGGACATATAGAACATATGACCATCGATCTTATTCATCTATCACGAGGCCATGACCCACTGGTTATTTCTTGACATTGGCCATGCGTACTCTAACCACACTCGTCGCCCAACTCCGACCCAATAGTGACTATCTTTAAGAACACCCCAAGTTGTAAAGTTGGACCAATACGATGCTTATCTCTCACAAGTTCACAACCATTCCTAATGTCAGAGGAGGCAATTGTGTCAACCCAAGTGGATCACGTGTAGGGGATGATGAAATTATCATGATCAACTTGTGCTCCATTCGAACATGATACTAGTGGCCATCACAACTCTAACATCTACAAGTCGAATGGATAAGAATTGGATTGAAGAAAAGGATTGTTGAGACCACAAGGAGTTACGAAAAATATAAGCATCACCAACACATCAACATGGAATTGAGTTGCCAAAACAGAACTATGAGAGTGATGGAGAATATATTTATGCTCATACCTGAAGAATATTTTGACTTGGACAGTTGGATCCAGAAGTTCTTCATTTTGCTTATAGTAACTCTGAAACCCAATTTAATTAGTCTCAGTCATCAAACAAAAAGAAGCGAAGAGCAGAGGGAAAAACTACTATAGAGACTAGGAAGTTCTTATGATTAACCACAACTTTGAGGAAGAATTTTGGGATTCCTATAGTGAGCTCCTTGTTAACATGCTTAATTTCCTCCTAATACAGCTTACACGGTGAAAAAAGGCTAGCCATAGTTTTACATCAATTTGGGAACCATGGTCACTAAAAGCTCAAACCTATGGTAAAAGACCCATAATAATATTTGTATCTTAAGACTCCTCTTAACTCAAACCTATGGTAAAAGACCCATAATAATATTTGTATCTTAAGACTCCTCTTAACGTGAATGCCTAGAATAGGTCTGAAGCATGGACAAGGACAGTCCCATACATACCAAGTGCCAATTAAACACCTTAAACCACAAATTAAATGACAAAATGGAATTATAGGATTTGAACTCATGACCAAATGTCACACCAACTCTAGTATCATGTTGAGAAACCAACTCCATAAAAAATTCGAAAGTAAAAGATCCACAATAATATTTGTATCTTAACAAGGTTTTTGATTCCAAATAAGTTGAGGCCAACCACCATGAAAAATAATTATCATTATAAAAAGGTGTTATCAGGCTTATCTCAACTATTCAGGTAAAGTCCCACTGAAGATACACTGGGATTGAGCCATTGCTTGTTACATGATATTGATAAGTTTTCCTCCACTAATATACTCATGGATCCCCACATAATATATGCTTTTTCAGTTCCTATTTAATGGAAAACAACTTATCCAACTGATCAGATAATTCATAGCACCATCATTTAAGTTAGGATGACAATGTCGTTAACAGAGATTTCAATTCTCGGCTACCAAACCATAAGCATATAGAGATTATTCTGTACCCATCTAAGCAGTATCAAACTATAAGAAGCACTCACTAGGATGTATTCAGCCCAACCAAAGATGACAGCGGAAAATAGACTGAAGAATAGAACAGTTCTTTGAGAGTCATTCTGCTACATCCAGTGCAAGGACACAAAGCTCAAACAATCTGCAAATGAATAGCAACTAGACTCAAATATGCATCAAACAAAAAGTGCAAGCACAGGCAGATAATTTTGTAGTGGCATCATCTCAAACTGAAATCTCTTACAGAAGCTAAAACTTTATATGCAGCAACAGCTCAAGGCTACAATATTTCAGTAGTGAGAAACAAAGGCACGATGGCATAAAACTATACAATATGACAGCACAAAAATGTTCTACAGAAAAGAAGCAATCACTAGTACAATGTGGAAGATTGGTATCTAGTTCAGCAGTTTGTTCTCTTTGTCTAAAAATATTGTAATTTAGAGAAACAATCTCGGACTGTTGGCCAACGATTTATCCAAATAGAACTGAAACATTTTGCGCAATAAAATTTCATTCCTTATAAGTAGGGCTGCAAATGAGCCGAGCAAATGATCTGAATAGTATAAATTGATGGATGGATCAAAATAGACTAAAAGCATGAAGAGAAACTTAAATTGTCGCCTTATGATGCCATCACGCTCAATCATTTAACTTGCTATATCATCTCGATCACAAATATATTCTATAAAAGATCAAATGTTAAAAGATGATGAGAAATCCTTGTAAATATTAGATTTTATTTTGACCATACGTAATTATGCATATTCTGTACCTCACGACATGGAAACTACATAGGGTCGATTCAGTAAGTGTTTCTCAATCCTCGATCAGGAAACACTTATACGGAAATTTGAAAGGTTCATGAAGTGATCTATGACTACTTAGGTGTGACTAATGTCCAATACATGATGGTGGAAGATCATCCTAGTTTTTGCACCATCATACTGATAGGTATTTCATGGTTTTACTTGCCTCTATCTTCAGATATAACAGTAATGGTTTCGGTGTTGAAGTCTTGGCTATCTAATGTTCATGATAGATCTCATTCTAATTATGTTCTGGTAACTATTTCGAAGAATCACTCTAAAGTACTAGCAAGTTTTTGTTATTCGCAAGACTTGGCTGAAGCTATTTGCAAACTTATGCAGACCATCCGCATAAATTTGAGTTTTCCATTCGGTAAGATCGAAATTTTGGAAGTGGGATTCTCATTCCTTATCTGATTTGTCACATATGAATATATTTGTCCCTTACAACCAGTGGCATCTTTTTTTTCCTTTTTTTCTTTTTTTTTTTTTTTTTTGGGGGGGGGGGGGGGGGGGCAGAGTTCTTTTTAGTCTATGGAAGTGTGCAAAAAAGTGCCTTCGTCCAACTACAGGAAAACTAACTTATGAGTTGAGACAAAACCCTCTTTCATTAGTAATCCCTTTGGCAACAAATTCAGCACAAAATTAGAGTTTATGTCAGGTTGAAGTTGATATGAAGTACTGTACAATGTTTTTCTCCAATGTTTTTATGAATTAGTTGATTACTTCTTTTGTTTCCTTATCATTTCATTTGATATTTGATCTTCAATACAACTTAATTGTGATGTAGATGATAAACCAAGCTATATGATTGAGGTTGATGGCATTATAACACGACAATACTAGTTTGTATCCATCATTCCATCCTTTTGGCTATGTTTTCTTTATCCTTCAATTAATTTTTCTCAAATCAATTTATGGAGAGAAAGTGCTTGCACAAGGGAAAAAAAACATATTGTTCCATCATTTATCCATATTGTAGGGTGAAAGCAATGAAACTTCGTAAGGCAACCTTCAGCAATTGAGGCCCCTTACAAGTCCCAATGGGATCACAAAAACAAATGCTCTGTATAAGTTATAACAGGTCTATAAAACACTAGCAGAGGCAATGCATGCCATTCTCATCACACAAAAGCACAAAGTCAGCGGCAGAAACTACTTGATCAAGACGCAAGAATGATAAGGAAGTACTTCAAATGGAGAGAAAAGGATCTCCTTGGGAAAAAAAAGATGCTGAATATTTCCATGCGTTAAGACATGAAATTTTTTTGCACATCAGTAGATATAAAACATATATACGTGGCATTTGTTCCATAAACAACCTTTCCAAAATAAATAGATATGTATAGGAAACACAATATGCTCAGCCACTGTATCTCGGAGCATGAGACGACAGAAAGTTCTAGAGTGTTTGTGTGTGGTTTTGAAGGAGGTGAATAACTGAACTGTGAACAGCAGATGTTAATCATACAGAATTTCTAACTACTGCATCTTGCAGGGTTATGCATCCATGGCAAAAGCTCTATGCTCATATATTGAGCATGGTAGAGCTATAGTTCCAAGTACTGAACACCATGTGAAGATATTTGAGTCAGTTTGGCCCAACAATTCACACTGAACACAGATTTACTCTGTGGGCAGCTTCTTAGCACACCCACATATGTCCTTATATTAAAAAATTCCTAAAAACTCTCAAAAGATCTCATAGAGTAACATCATGCTTCGTCCATACTTACGATTTCTTAGTTTCTGTTTATTTGGATGAGAAAAATATATCCTTAAAACATATCCATACATCTATTCAAACCATCATTAAACCCCAACTTAGTTATATTCCCTCAATGGTGACGCATGGACTAACAACTTCAAATAGCTATAACAAATCAATACTATTACCTAGAGTCCAGAAAAAAAGTAATATTCATGAAAACCGATTGCAACAGAAGTTACAGAGCTAGCAAAACAAATTTGTGAATGCATAAAAGGTGCTATGCCTCCTACTTCCAACTTACTGAACGTAAACAATTTCACATAGAAATATTATTTCAAGGAAAGAACAAAAGTTCTTTGCATAATTTGAATTCAAGATAGCCTTGTCGAGCTACAACAGAAGCTCCTAACTGAGATCAATGACCATATCAATGCACCACACCAATTGTAAGTCTGTAAAAGCTCATCATCGAAAATAACTGAGAATCTATCCAAGCAAAGAGAAATTATCGCATTTACAGAATGCCAATAGTTTCGAGCAATCGATCAATCCTGTCAAACACTTAAACTTACACTAACAAGTACGAGGACATAATATCAATCCAAACTCCAGCTGAAATATATGTGAAATGCGCATCCGCTGGTCCCAACTTACTAGTCTTCTAACTTAAATACCTATACTCCTACATATTCTGATACCATGTCGAACAACCATCAAGTAAAGAGGCTAGGGTTTGCATTCATCCTCAAATGACAAAGTTAAAAATTTCACAACATAAATCCAACTATTCACAAAATGAGAACCGCATTTATTGTATGAAAATGCAAGTATCAGAGAAAACCTGAGTGTCTGAATCAGAGTAAGATGAAGGGAAGGGAAAGAATCATCAGGGTCCGGCGGCGACATGGACGGAATCAACCACGACGAGGAACCCTAGGGTGCTAGAAAAACTGTATATGAAAGCCGGAATCGGAGTCGGAGGAGAGAGGAAAGATCCGACGGCGTTGTCGACTAGATCATCGTTGAAATTGCGATTTCGTGATCTCGGCGCTTTGCCCGTCGTCAAACATAAGACATCAAAGTGGCCATGCTAAACGGCCGTCACGATTTGCTAAAAAGAAGGCAAATAAACAACGATACATCTGTTTAAAGGATAAAAACGTTCGATTCCTTCTAAAAACACGTTTGATTCAGATGTGTGTTAAAGTGAAAAAAAAAATGAAGATTACAACAATGTTATAAATTGTTTTCAAGGTTTTAATTTTTATGGATCATTTTTATCATTCTCATGAAATGAATATTTATTTCAAAAAAGATATTCTTTTTATTTTTTCAATAGTTGTTTTGAATCAAACCCATTCTAAATGCTTCATTAATTTACAGAGTCTCGTGACCTATTAACGAATCATATGGAGCTCGAAAGGTGTTAAGGATATGGGATATGTTTCTATTCCGTATATGCATCTCTGAAAATTTGCCGCCTTGTGTATGAGATGAATCTATGGTTAGGAAAGCAACTAAACTAACTGTCAACAATTCAAGGGGGCAGCAATGACGTAGAATAATGATAAGAGGAATTACAAGGGTTACGTGTTTATTAAATAATTCAGAAAATCGATCTAACAAAGATGTTTATTAACTATCGAATCCTCAATTTTTCAGATATTCTGTTTCGTAATTAAAAAATTTCGTTCCTTAAGTCTTTAGCTCAAGTGAGAGAAAATGATGTTTCTATTGCAGATAGAAATAAGGATGAGTTGACGACCATGCTACACACGTAGGTCTACTTTGAGAAAGTCCTACTTCTCTTCTGTTACTGAAAATCTCTTTAAATTTAGAGTAGATACTGGACCTTCGTGCGACGTCGAAAGGTGGGTTAGTCGTCGAATCGAATTTAAAGGCCAAAGAGTGATCTTTGAACGTTATTACGCATGCTTACAGGTGCAAGGTAGGTTTGGGTATAGCAGGACTTGAACCTGCGACCAAGCCAACTTGAACCTGCGACCAAGCCAATTGATGTGCGATTCGAACCCTCGTTCTCATGTCCACCTCGAGGTGAATGTCCTGTTGGTAAGGAAAATGGAAAGACATGACCGAACGTGCCTGCCCCGGTTTCTTGAGCAAGTCATAGCGAGAGTCGCGGAACTTCGTCACTTAACACGGATCATCGCGGAGAAGGATAGGCTAACCTCCTTTACATTACAGAGGAATAAAAATAGGACTTGTCACTAGAGTCTTCTCCGACTGCTCCACATCGTGGGAAAATTTTCAGCCTATTATTGCAAAGAAGGCATTCTATAAGACCATGGTTAAGAAGTTCCTGGGCTTATAATAGAGGGGTCTGGCCTTAGTGTAGAAGGGGTCCTATATCATGAGGGAGGAGCCTCACTCTGATTTGTTTTTTCGATTTGAACACAAAATCTATTTAATCGAAATCAAGCTACCAACCAATTTTAGCTCATTCGAATTAATAAAAATCCAAACGAAAACGTGGGTTATATGTATCATATTGTTTATGCCATACCTTTTCTTTTTAGACTGTAGTCATCGTCGTTGTAAAGCGTGCCGCAAAGGGTTTTGTACAGCACAGGGTGGCAGCGGGGGAATTGCCTGGAAACCACGTTCACATCCCTCCAAAAATGAATTGAAATCCATTCCCTGCAACCACAGCCTCGATCCCTCCACCAAAACAGAGCAATTTGCATGGAAGAATCCAAACTACCCTTCACATGCATCCTCATCACTTCCCATTTTCATCTCCTTTTGTCGTTTCCCGTTACGCGGCTTGCCGTTTCACACCTTCACCCTCATCCCAACCCTTCCTATTAATACTCCAACAATCACACCTCAAAAAACATTACACAAACAATACAGACAAAGCAATTAGCAAACACACCAAGAAGCAATAACGTTAGACCAGGAGGTGATGGCTAGAGTTTCAACCGCCTGTATCGTGATTTTGGTTTTCGTTACTGGAGTTCGATGCAGGGATATACCAGGCGGAAGAACCAAGATCGACGACGTGGGGTCCAACCAGGAGGTTCAGGACCTCGGCCGGTACGCCGTCGAGGAGTTCAACAAAGGCGTTCAGCAAAGCATGGATGCTGCCGTT
>LIEC01006215.1:8574-68085 GCA_001925005.1 Drosera capensis
AGTGACCCCCCCCCCCCCCCCCCCCCACTCAAACGGTCTTATTTGGTTTTGTCATAGAATCCAAACAACCAAAACGTTACGTGGATGCAAAGAAATCATGCACCTCTTCAGGTAAAGTTATATACAGAAACAGAACTTCAGAGATTTAAACCGACGAGTAAACACAATAATTGCCTCAGCCATACCTTTCCCAGTCCTGCTCCCATGATCGCACTAGTAGGAGTCAACATTTCAGGCATTCCTGGTCCGCCCTTCGGTCCCTCGCCTCTGATAACAACTACTTTACCCTAGAAAGCGAATAGCAAGGTAAGCAAAATATAATTAGAAAACCAAAATTACAGGAAGCAACATGCAAATGTGAAATTCAACTGCAACCTAGACAAAAATAAAATTACAGCAAAAGCAACCTTCACCCGTTGAAATTAAAAAAGAGACCTGCGTATTATCAATACAATTTTAAGGTCATATATATATGTTAAGAATGTGAAAAATTTATAACAAACTAAAATAAGTTGATACCTTGAAACTATCTGGACTTTCAGAAATGGCTGAGATCATAGCTTCTTCCCCTTCAAAAGTAAGTGCAGGACCTGGTGGAAACTCATAAAGATAGGAAGATTGAATATTATGCAGGAACCGCATAATTTAGCTCAAGTATTCCATAAGGTGACGCACCGGAAAAATATAGTCCTTCCTTTCCTGTGATCTTTGCTACAGACCCCTCGGGAGCAAGGTTCCCATATAATATCTGGATATGCCCTGTTTTCTTGATGGGATTTGACAGCGGCCTTACTATTTGCTGAACAATATACACGAGGGGAAAAAAACATGTTCATGAATTATGGGCTTTGTCTGATAGGTCTGGTCGACGAAAGCATTGGCGGAGAAACTCAAAACCCACCTGGCCTTCTGCAAGAGGAGGGACCAACTTTGCATTCTCGGCCAGTGTTTTCCCAGTAACTGGATAGGCAAAACAACATCATTAAGCAAAAGATCAAGCAGAAAGAATCAGTCATCTGGTTCGAACAGCATATGAAGGTGACCCTCACGTACCAGTCATGCAGTCTCCATCCAAAAATCCTTCTTCATGAAGATATCGGATGACTGCAGGTGTACCACCAATCTGCAATTTAAAACAATCGCAAAGATATATTATCACATCATCATAGATCCCGTGGGGGAGGGGGGGAATGAGCTTAAAGAGGGCAAGACAACACGCACCTTGTGTATATCCTCCATGACATATTTTCCACTTGGTTTAAGATCTGAAAGTAAAGGAACTTCGTCGCTGACCTTCTGAAAATCATCAAGAGTCAACTGCAGCCCAACCGACCTGTCAATACATAACGACATAAGTGTCATTTCATCTCCAAGTTTTGCATCGAACACAACAGAACAAAGAAAGGTGGTAGGTGCAATTCACCTTGCAATCGCAATCAAATGCAAGACAGCATTTGTTGAGCCACCCAGCGCCATGACAATAACCATTGCATTCCTTAGTGACTTTTCAGTGATTATATCCCGTGGTTTCAAGTCCATTTTAAGCAACTCGAGAAGATACTTCCCTGCTAAACGACACTCGTCCAACTTCAAAGGGTCTTCTGCAGGGGTCGAAGAACTAGCGAAGGAAAAAAAATTGAGAGATCATGGAGACAAGTATCCTAACAAGAAACTATATATAAATGCGACATAACTACCTGTATGGAAGAGACATTCCCATAGCTTCAATAGCAGAAGCCATGGTATTTGCTGTGTACATTCCGCCACAAGCTCCAGCTCCGGGACACGAGTGACGCACTACATTCATCCTCTCCTCATCACTAACAGTCCCATTGACATACTCTCCAAAAACCTAGTGGAAATAAACAGGAATATGTATTACTGATTTACTAGTATACTAAACCAACGGGAAAAACAAAAGGCATGAAGCTAGAAACAACATGCGAATGCAATCACTGAAATAGCATAACCAAAAATCCAAGAATCATTTCATATAGGAAACAACAATTCAAGATGATGCTGATTGATGGCATATAAATATCGCACAAAGCTATCGAAACAGTTCTAGTCAACATAAGTACCTGGAAAGCACTGATGATGTCCAATGAACGACCTTGAGCATGACCAGGCTGCACGCACAAAATGTAATCATCGGTTCAGAATCTTCAGATACACTTGAGGGGTTACTAAGAAGCAACAACGTAGATCAGGAAGCTGACAAAGTTCTACAGCAAACTAAACCACTAGCATTATCATAGTGACCAGAAGCACAGAGATTCATAACTCCTCAAATGATCTTTTTTCATTTAAAAATAGCATGAGGTTTAGTGTTTAATCATGGATTTTAGCTGATAGAATTAATATCAACACATACCATCTGATTAAAAACAGACGCAAGCAGTAAAGATTTAAACAGCAAATGAAATCATTTATTGTTGCCGTGTTCGATGAACGGACAGAAGAAAGGTAGCAATCCAAAACCAACAATGAGGCATCTTCAAAGTCATTGTGATATAAACAGAATCTTGGCATAGAATGCACCACGAACCAATCTTCACAAAAGTTAGTGCATGTCATGTGCTACACCATCCCATAGATAAATGCAGCGCATCAAGCCATTAGACGTTCGGCATGAACATCCATACCTACATGACCATGTTGACATACATTTCGAACAAAAAGCTCAGGCAATTCATGAAAAATTACTAGTAAGCAAACAAGTGATTCACATGACAGAATCAACTGTGCAGGAAATGATAAATAAGTGGGTATCATGTATTGTTAGAAACTTAGAACAGGAGAAAGAGATACAATACTTCAGTGTGCCTAACCTTAATAGTACCTCCATAAACCATGATGCCCGGCCTGTTGAGACGACCCATAGCCATAATTGTTCCAGGCATCTGCACATCAAGTTTCACGAGATTTAACCAGTTGCTTGTCAAGTATGAACAAGATGATACCTTTAGGTAATAAAAATGCAATAATTCTATAGGTCTATCAAACCATGAAAACCCAGATATTCCATATGAGCAGGACAAGATATATGGTAGAAAGCCGAGGCTTACATTTTTGTCACAACCTGGAATGGAGATGTTTCCGTCATACCACTGAGCAGACATGACAGTTTCAATACTATCCGCGATCAAATCCCTAGATTGAAGACTATAGCACATTCCTCGAGTGCCCATAGAAATGGCATCACTGACACCAATCGTGTTAAACCTGAACCCAACCATCCCAACTTCTTGTACTCCTTCTTTCACAGCCTCCGCCAGCTTCAACAGGTGCATATTGCATGTGTTTCCTTCGTACCATACAGATGAGATCCCAATCTGAGGCTTCTGCATATCATCATCGGAGAGTCCAACACCATACAATATTGCTTGTGAGCCACCTTGAGATTTGGGTTCAGTGATACGTGAGCTATACTTATTGAGCTTGAGTTGGTGTGCATTCTTTCGTGGTTCTAACTCGACAGAGGCCGATGGTCTCAAGGACGTCGCCAACGCTTTCACATTGAAAATGCATTTCGAATAGTCAGGGCGATTGAGGGCCGGAACCTTGGGCTTGGAAGCAGATGGAGTGGTGGCCGGTGCAGCCAAGAAGCGGGATAACGAACAGCTATGCATTGTGATGCTTCAGTTAAATATGGATTCAAATGCCACCGTTATCAGGAATGTCGTTCTCCCTGAGACTTGATCAACACTGAAACAAGTGTTTAGTGACCCTGCAAAAATCAATTCGGAAAAATCAGATTAACCTTTCACAAAATTTACTACATTGCGCTACATTCTATCACAACCTTCAACTTCTCGTACAGCTGATTCACAACATAGTATCAGAACAGATCGCTGGCTAGAAATCGTGAGTTTGCATCAATTTTAACCCAATTCATTTAGAACTTGACACTGATTTGGCGAGTGCATGATCCGCAATCCCAAGAATAACACGACCCAAACAAGCTCACAACAACAATCCAATTTCGCATCCTCCTCTTCCTCTCCTCATTCAATTAATCAATCAGTAAATCACTTGATTCCTCATCTCACGCCCCCATTTTCCCCCATAAAAAATCATCATATGGGTATATCTCAAAATCAAATCTTTAACTCCAAATCATGGCGTCCCCTTGGACCAGCAAGGCCCATTATAGTTTCAACCAAAATCAACCCATCGAGTTCAAGTGACAATTTTTCCAACAAACATATAAGAAAAATCGAGTTAACAGAGAATTGAACCAGCAATGGCGCATACGAACCTGATGATGGGAGAAAAATGGAGGAGAGTGATTGACGACTGTTGGAGTTCTGTGAGGTTTTGGGGGACTGAGGGAGTAAATGAGATTAGACGTTTTACATTTGCCTTCTTGGACTATTTCAATTAACCTAAAATTTAGGTTAAAAATAGGAATACGCTTAAAGGTGAACTTGCACCAGTTGCATGTATCGAACATGATAAAAGGATTGCAGTCACTTCAATCAACATGACTGTTATCATTTTATCCTGTAATCAGAATTACTTCATGTTACTCAGGATAAGAGGGTCGAGTCTTGTTGGCTGAAGTTATTGAAGCTCCTTTAGCCTGTACTATGAAGTATGGACCTCTGAACAATACGACCATCAAGGGTATGCTTTGATTCCATACCATCTTTTTAACAGATCTGAATCCATCAAACAAATATGCCACATACATTTATCAGGTGCAAACATAGAACGACAATATACCAAACTTATTGGCAGACTGCGGAATGCTAAGGCATCTAAGACAAACAACACATTCGAGTATATGTAAAATCATTCATTCAGCAACAATTCTCATCGGCCATGAGCCGGAAACGCAGGCATCAAACCCGCGAAATATTTGCTTTACGGGGTCATGCAACCACATCAATAGTCATTCTGGTGATAGTCATGCGCAAAAATTTCTTTGAAGAAAGTTACAGCTTAGGGCTTCATGACAAGTACACCTCGACGCTAGCATTCTTCATCACATTGCAAACCGGGCAGATGTTAAGTAGCATGTCGCACTCCTTACAGACACATAGATGCCGACATGGCATGAGCAAAATAGAGACCTCCCGGCGTCCACACTCCCTGCAAACCAAGTTCTCAGCTGGGCCTCTCAGAGTGGACTTGCCACGTCCAGATGGGACGTAAGAAGCCGCATCGTCGATCTCACTGTCACCAAAGCCTTCTTTCCCCTGGTCAGCAGCTCCCTGAGAGATCGCCTGCTGCAGGTTGGTTTTGAGTACATTGACCACAGACTCATTGTATTTGGCCCTGCTGTGCCAGGTCTGTGCCTCAGTCGCCACCTGCTTTATCCTCTCTGCGAGTTCCCGGTTCCTGCGGTTCACATTCTCCAGCTCGACATCTTTCTCCCGAAGCTTCTTGCTGACAACCTTCTCTATAGTGCTCAGGAAAGAAGCCATGTGCCTCTGCTTCATGTCCCTGACACCCTTTGCCAAGCGCTCTTCCTGTCCCAATCGTGAAAACAAGGGTTACGGAGAAAAAGAAGAACAAGCGGAGTCTTGCCATAATGGCCTTACGGTAAACAGAAAATGACTATAGGAAATTGACCGATCGCCATTCCACGATCCAATGAGAATTCAAGATTCAAGATTCAAATAGAAGTTTTAAGTTTGATCCTACAATCCTGAAAGCATGAAAGCCACGTTAGGATCTCTATTGCAACTACACAGCCTTGTTTCCCCAGCCCTGTTTACACATCAATACTAGCACAGGGCGGTGAGCTTGTTGGTATTGGAATCTGGTTCAATGGCTCAACCTCCAAGAGGGTCAAAACTCCTGGAGATACAGTAACAGTGAGCCTCTATGTATAGCCAGCTAGTCGCCTTTGTGTACTGTCCTTTAAGTGAATGGTGTGGTTTGTACACTACTACATAGCTCGCATGTATCCTCAACTCACCTTCTTGAAACACAGGACCCATTTACCTGTATGTTTATAATTACGGGTATAGTACCTGGAGTTTGATGTATTGATCGAATTCTTCCTTCTGCCGCTCCAGCTCAGTCCTAAGATTATCTCCAAGAGGAAAAAGGATGGATGACCCAGCAGTCATGCTTCCACTTGCAGAAGTAACAGAAGAGTTCTGTTCATGGTCATCATATGATAGCCTTAACCCAGTCGACACAGGATTCTGGTTCTGAATGTTTGCTGAGCGATCCACTTCATCTTGATAGATGTTGTAGTTCAGTGAGATTTGAAGCTTCTGTTGCATAGAAAGATCATCTGCCTCCCTTGCTCGCTTATCAGGCCGAAGCATAGTTGAATTTTGCTCATTTCCAAAATAATTCACAGGATCAACCGAGCAACCTGCAGGTACTGAAACAGCATTCCAGTGTGAACAAGTTGGATGATTGAACTGCCAATGCAGCTACTTTGTTAACGGTGTTCTTAAGTATTGAAAGTACATACATACAGAAGAGCCCACCGAAGTTGCCAAAATGAAAGCAGAAAGAGCATAAGCAGCCTTAGTCAGTATTATAGCAAAAAGGGGACAACTTCAAATTTACTGTAGAAGATGACTCAAGAAGATAAACACCACACTCAACAATTCATCTATTCCAATAGTGAATCAGACCTTGATCCTTGCTGGGTACATAGAGGAACAAGTACTGATCCCAAGAAGATAACTCATTCTTCTCCTCGGTCATTCATCAATCTCTAGCAGACAAATAGACTGAAACATATTTGGTTTATTCAGATCATCTGTTAGATCCCTCCATAAGTTACATTTATAGGCTATTGGCACACGTTGGATAACTAATTAGGACAACACTTGGACTTGGAGCACATGTCACCTTGAATGACAACACTGATCCTCAAGCTTTACCACGGCAACGGTCAAGTGCCTCGCTTTTAGAGACAAAAACAAAAATGATAACATAAAGAGACAGTGCAACAGGAGGCCACTCACAGAGCAAGTAACAAGCGCCAATAATATGTCAAATACCCTCAAAACTATGAAAGAATGAACTTACAAGTTCCAAACAGCTGGAGCTGATTGTTCGGGGGGTTGGCATTATACTGAAAGCGATTGTCATCCAATGTCATGGGAAGCACGTAATTGTTGTTATTGCCTCCAAACATTCTTAATGGATGACTAAGTACCCAGTACAAGACTGTGGCCTTTTCCAAGAGCTAAACAGCAAAGCACCTGTTGAATTAATACAATGCAAGTCCGTAAAACAAAGGGCTATTTTGCAGTAAACCACTTACGAGAGAAAGAAAACTGATGAAGAAAATTCATTGAGAAGGATGGATTTCGTTAAACCATTAGGCATCCTAGAGCATGATTCGATAATGGCTCAAGGGAGCATCAAACAGGGAAAAAATTGACGAAATTCGCTTTCATAGACAGGAGCAATTTGGTTTTTATCAATACACATCTTAGAGAATCAGGCAGCATAAGTTTCCAGTGAGACTCATGGTCAAAGTTCTGAGTCTCTCCAGCGACTATCTCTCACTCTCTCTGGTGGTAGATACTAAATACCCTTTCCCCAGGGTAAACAGGAGACTTAGGCACGGTATCCAGTTTTTAACTTTCAATAAGCAATGAATAGTACTCAATACAAGCAGGACCCAATATTACCATCAAGAAATTGGAAAGCATACATTCCAAGTTGCTAAGAAATTTTTCAGAGAGCTTTCTAACTGGAAAACTAATCAAACTTTTAGACTAACTACTCCAACCTTAACATACAACTCAATAGCGATTTATCACATAAAAGAAATCACATGTCTCTATAAGGGAAAAAAAATGACAAAGAAAACAAAAAATAAGGATGTTTCTTCAGAAGTTTGGACCCTTTTATCATTGTGCAGCAACACCTACATTGGCAAATCCTTATACACATATTTATGCTTGTACATCATAAAGCAATGTGATTCTTTCCTTTTGTTTTATGTTTTTGCTTTAATATAAGTTAGGGACTAAACGCTATCCACATTATAACTCAAAAAAATATGAACCGAGATAATTCTAATGCACGGAGTACTAAATCTGGAGGAGCCTTCATGATCACGATATCAAACAGTATCATACGTTTCAGATATGAGTATTTAAGTTTAGAATATCCGGAACTGGCGCTTGTAGTTAAGATTTATGGTTTGAGACTATAAAACTCATGGGTTGGTTCATTCCTAAAATCAATTGGCAAAAACAGAACTACACATGCACTACATAAAAATATATGCATCGATGTGCATTTCTCAACACGATCACTCATGGTGCTGTTTTGGGCCTACAAAGACACTTTGAATGGGTAACTTCAGTAAGTGTGATTGTTAGTGTAAACATGTTTACATCCGTGCTCTGCTTTGATATCATGTACTTTCTCCGTCCCATAGATTTTGCATCATTTGCCTTTTTGAAGTGTCCCAAAATTTTTGCAATGTTTCCATATTTAGAAAATACTATGTGATTATGAATTAAAATAGGTGGAGAAAAAAATATTATGTGATTGAGAATTAGAATTGAAAAAAAGAAGAAGATAGATCTAAATTTACATGCATAAAGTGAATGTTGCAAAATATATGGGACGGAGGGAGTAACACATAGTTTGAGCCTTTGGGATAAAAAGGTTATTATTATTGACAACACAAGAGAGCATTTATAGGCTTCAACCATACAAGATAAGCTACCTAATTAAAACAAGATATTATATCTGATCTAGCTTCTCCACGAAACCCGAAATTTTCAACAAAGGCATATCAACGTGACTACAAGATTTGAGAACAAAGATATTCCAAGAGGTGGAAGGTGGCAATCATTCCCAGTTTTCAACCAAGATCAAGCTGATCCTTTTCCCCAATCAAGTTGAGCATTGTTGAAGTTCTAAGAGGAGAGAAATATTTCATCGCAAATCATTCAACAGCATCATGCGCAGTTGTCTAAACCATACAATTCCTCACACCCACAGAGGCAAAAGGTCCATCAGTATGGGGGGAAAAACACCCGAAACTACTAGATACAATTATAAACCATATATTCAAACACTTATTAATTAGTAATATCACCCATTTGCCACAATAGAACATGTTAACGCAGAAACACACATGAGATGCATGATTGAAGATTGCCAAACCATATCAAAAAAGATTCGAGAAAAATGAGAACTCTATGCTCAGATTAAAGATCTCACACCCACAGGTAAACGTCTGTTGTCATAGAGGCAGCACCATAGCACAGCTACACTTGAATTCTTGTATTAATCTCAAAGAGCATATCATAATCAATTCAAGAGCATCTCTGCATCGGATAGAAAGATGCAGCACCAGATAACCCCAACCAATATCAACGACAAGATAGCCGCTACTTCTAACAGCACTGAAGAATCACCATGAGCAGAGACAGCTAGAAGGGTATGAAACCATGAGCAAGCGAGATTATCTAACATCATACAAGAACATACCAAATCAGGGAATCAGATTACACTCAACCATTCAACAACAAGCAGACCAAAACACAATCAGCACATACAGATACCAAATCCAACTAAGCTAGAACAGGAAATATCCCATCCAAAAACAGCACACACACAAAAAGGGGGGAAATCATGTGATGAAACTGAATCAGATTCACAAAACCAAAAACCCCCAGCATGGAAACAGAAGTTCTGGACTATATCTCCACCAAGCCCAACCCCAAAAAACCCAAAAAGTCAAAAATTGATAGAAACCCAGTTAACTAATCCAAAAAACGCACCAGCCTTTTCGATTCCTGCTCCTGCAACCACAAATCAAACACAAAAATCGTCAGACCCATCAATTTCACATAATCAAATCTCCAAAACTCAAAAATCCCAGCACCAAACCTGGGAAAAAAATTATGGGTTCTTCTGGGGTTGTTGAAATCGATCAGAAATCTCCCAAGGGTGCCATGATTTGACCAAAAGGTGAGGATTTTGAGGTACTCAGATGATTTTTTTTATGGGGAAAAATGGGTTTGATGAAGAGGAAGTGAGACGGATGAGAAATGGAGGCGTGAGATGAAGAAGCAAGTGATAGATTAATTGAATAGAGGAAGAAAAGAGGAGAAGGATACGAAAACGGATTGGTGTTGTGGGTGTGTTTTGGGTTGTGTTTTTGTCGTTTTTGTTTTGGTGCGATGGTGAGTATTGATGATGGTGCTTTGCTGTGGTGTTGGTCACTTTGGCTATGGCTCTGCCTGCAACCAGCTCTGGTTTGGGGAACCTTTCTCTGAAATGGCTTTTAAAAAAATTATTTGATAGGAGAGTACCACAATTTAATCTACTTATTTGTTAATAATACTCCATCTTAACTTCTCAAAATATATATTATAAAAAGGATATTATCTTTGTCTCATAATAATTATAACGTTATTTTCTTATTATATTATTCAACATGTAATTTAATAAACTTCGTTATTTATCTAAACGATGCGATTTAATTTTTCTATTGATATACGGTTAAGTTACATAACGTTTACTACTATTAACGTTTCACGATATTTTTTCAAAAAAACAACATTTGATTTTTTCATAATATCGATCAAACCTTCTATCGTTATACGTTTCCGGTTAAAAAATTATAACCTTTTTGAAATGAAGAAAATATAAACAATAAGTGATAATGATTTATCACAATGGAAAAACAATAAGCCAACTGATAATATAATTAGGAAAAATATTTCGTCATTGAGTTAAAAAATTTTAACAAAACAAGAATATATACAACTATACATGTTCATAGAAAAAAATTAATTAAAAAAAATAAAGAAATCCCCAAATACTTTATCTTTTAATCCCTTTTTTCTCCTCATCGCCCAACAAAATAAAAAATACATATGTACATTACGAAAAAAGCAACACATACAATGACAATATTTTATTTAAAAAATAATAAAATCTTTTTTAGTTTTAAATCTGTTTTTCTGTCTTATGTTCTTGTTTTACCTAACAAAAAAAGTGTTATAAAGAATATAAAAATATGAAAAATGTGGTTACACAAAATTATGTCAAAATGACAATTCTTAAGATTTTTTTTATTTTTTATTTTTAAATTGGGATCAAGATTTCATTAAGATAAAACAAATCTTATAGATGATAAAAGCCACAACCCATGACCTTATAAGTTGATGAACATGAACAAGAAATAACTCCTAACCCGACTTCGCAAAACTACAAGCTATATAAAATCTGTTATTTATATTTATAAATTGAGATCATTTATAAAAATAAAGATTATAACTCACTGAGTATGCTAACCTTGTTTTCATGACTCTATTCATTGTCATGTCGAAAAGGAAAATTGAAGGTGACAATTCAGACTCGTTTCCATGTACCATCTTATTTCAATAAAACCAAACCCTTTATATCATCTTTTGAAAATTGTATCTCCATTCAATATCAATAATCCTTAATCCTTATTTTTATATCTGATGCAAGATCCAATGTTTGGTTTGTTTTCATCACACGTAAAATATTGTTTATCCCTACACTAATGTTTGGGCGAATCAATTTTGACTCTCTCACTTTACGCTCCGTGGTTCACTTTTTAAATTTGAAATCCCTTCTATTTGGTCCAGTTGTCGTCTACCAATTTGTAGCAAGGGTAATCCACAGTTTTTATGTTTGGTCCACAAACAATTGGAGTTTTGATTTCGTATTGAAATGATCTGATTTTCTTTTGATTAAAATCATCGCAAACGATCCGCAATTTGTATAGGGAATAATTAAATTCAAAACAAAAATGATTAATTTCAGAATACTTTGAAATGAAAAAAAAAATTAATCATTTTTTTTCTCTAGATTTAACCCCATCCTAATGTATATGAGATGATACATAAATATATCTTAGGTTTTTTATGTCAAATTAATATAATAAATATTGTTGAATTGACTGATCAATAATTTATAACTTCGACGAATTTTTCATTTGTACAGAACAACATTGCAATTTACAGGGAAGGAACATAATATATACGATGATGATGATGCCGCCAATTGGACGGCCATATATACGATGGAGTTTGAAGAAGCACATCCTTCGGTTACACCAACATCCAAACCTACGCCATTGATTATGCTACCATGGTCACCAACCAGAAGGGGTCCAAAGCTCAATTCTTACAATGAAACGCTGCCTATCAGCAGCAAAAGCTACAGTCACGCAACGCTCCATCATATTCAACTATTTGGAAAGGACGTTTTGTTGATGTTGTAACAACAGTTAATTTTTATATTTTTAGTTTTTTTAGTTAGTTTCGCTAAAACCCCCCACACGACTTTTTTTTTTTTTTTAAACAAGATCTTAGATAACGCGACATCAACTATCATAATTGGCTTTTGTAACATCCACCGAAGACAAAGTAAGAGAATCCTGAACGGATCGCTTGTGTATTTAGAATTGATCTAATCTATTGTTAGAAAATATCGTAACCGATAAGTCGATAACTCACTGCCTGTTAGAGCAACACTCATCTCCTCTACCGGAAAATAAGTACTAGTACTAGAAATTTTAGCAGTTTCCACAGAAAAATGCCAAGAAAAAATGAGCACCAATCTTTTCATTTCATTTCCCGCTTCTTATCTCAAGATATTGAAGAGATGATGAGGTGAATCACTTGCCTTGGATTTCTTGGGCATTTTTGGCCCTTCACTTGGATATCTAAAGGATAACAAAAAGGCTAAGAGAACATTCATTTGTACCTTCTTCATATGTAATTCATTCATATATATATAAATCCACCACAACACAAAATATCTTTATCATCCCACCGTCAATAAATATTTTCTTCTTCTCCTTGGCATTTTGTTGTTTCTTGTTCATTTGTTTGTTCTTAAAGAGTTTGAAAAAATAATATGTATTGCAATAGGCATCAACTCTCACCTTGTTTGCATTGCCAACCTCATAGCTATATTAGGATGGTGAGTCCACTTGAGTCTCTCCATTCATCCTTTTCTTCTTCACCCCTATGTCAATTGGCCTATGTAGCCTTTTGGTTTTATAGATCATATGTAACATAAGGTTATAGACTTATAAATGGGAGCATTTTGAGAAACTTCGTCTGTTCTGTTTTGACAAAGTTTCATTGATTTTGATTTGTGATTCGATATTTTTTGCTCAGGTTCAACATCTTATCGAAAGATGTTTGCTTCTAAGGATGAGCCACGATCAATGCATCAAAGCGCTTGAGAAGCATGCTAGAATTCGACCATTGGTGACTTCTACGGGTAACACTGCCAATAAATTAAACTTCAAATGGTGCATAAAAATGTGTGTATTGTTCTTAGCTCGAAGTTATATGATATATCTGAACCTAGATTAATTTGGACTTGGGTGATGCATATAGTATGGAGGGGACTTTTGATGGAGAACAGAGGCTTCTTCCATCCTTATTATCATGACATCTCTTCAAGGCCTCTTCTCAGTAAGCTTCATCTTTTTCCACATAATCTCGATTCATATGGTTATTGTACCACAGGTTAAACCAAGATACACGTGAATTATATGTATATATGATTTGTATTGCTGATACGTACACTACTATCGTGTGTAGGGAGAAATGTTGATCATCACATGACAAGGTTAACAAGGAGGCAACATTGGAGATGAATCGCGATCGCATAGGGACGAAAGACTGCCTGTGTGGATTTTACAGCTTTGGCGCTCCCCTTGTTAAGATTAATAGCAATGATTCCATATTACTTATCGGTGCTCGCCATTGTATGCTAGTTCTTCATATTTTCTTGATACAAATATGAAATATGTATTGTGCATGCAACAAATGTTGTTTGGTTCATTCACATTATAGCTGATTATTTCTATCACCTCGATGTTGCTTCACCTAAAAAACTACCTTTCACAGTCTAGTCTGTACTATTCCATATCTATGTCATTTGCATTCCTAGTGATCGTAAAAATCACAACAAGTTTTATTTCATCGAATCTAATTCTCGTGGAGAAATTATGGATAGAACAGAACGATCAATCCTACAACGAACGAACGAAGAGAGTTGAAACCATCAAGCCAACAAGTTCTTACAAGGAAGCAGATTTAGGAAGACAAACAAGAAGTACCCTCAATTTCCAAGAGCATCTTAACCTTAAAAAGATGAGTGACTTGGACCCTTTACTCAATTTTTTTCTATTTTTTCAAACTATAGTCAATGTGAGAGGCTTAAGTTTAGTACTTAATAATTGTGCTGGGGTTGTAGTATCTCTCTGCCAATGTTGTATTGAATGACTTCAACATCAACCAAACCCAACTTTTTTGCCTTCTTCATTGACCTGAACCTGAGAAACCCTTCACTGCAGGAAAATTTAAGGCATTGCCTTCTCATGTCAGTGACTTATGTTTTCACTAGGAAAAAGAAAAATCGACAGGTGAAAAAAGGCAAATGTTGGAAATTCATGATACGTTTGCTTCAGTCCTCCGATATTGATGCATCAGGCTCAGAACTTCGAATGGATGAATCCGAGACGAAAATATTGCTCTTATGTGTTCAAGTGTTGCATACATGAAACGATAGGTGACGCTTGATCGCTACCTAAGGACTTAAAGTCCATGTGACAGATGCTATTAGGGTAATTTGCATTTCAGAAACAAGTTTGATTTCTATATGCATAAGTGATAGTTGAATAGGTAGTCCAGTTCTCATTTGTTTCGCGGCCAACCATTACCCGCCATTGCATCACTTGACCTTACGACAAATCTGATGGGAATTCGCGGTGGTTAACTTGGACCATAGCCAGGTTTCTTGGACTGAAATTTGTTGTGCTTAGTTTTCCTCTATATTCGTCTTATACATGAACGCGAGCCGGTTCAGAAAGCCATCTACCAGACAAGCATGGTGATTGTCCGATGCTTGAACAAACTACACAATGTTGCTATTTTCTAAAGTTTTCACAGATGGTGTAAGAGCAGAAGTATGAAAGTGATTTAAAGTTCGATATTACCTCAGTGTCATCGGACATCTCCATATCCTTCTCGATTTCACAGTTGCAGTTCTCTTCATCGAATTCGTGCTGAGTTGATCGCAAATGAGCCCACTGAAACATCAAATGATAAGAGAATCTCGAATTTTCATTTTCTCTAGAACAATTTTCAGTTCACAAAGCAACAAATTCGATGAATGAGTTGTAGAGAAAAGCTCACATTTTTAGCAGCAGCACTGAAAGCATCCTTGTGAGGCATGTTTGGATGCAGGGTCTTGAGCCTCTTAATCTCTTCTCTGCAAGAGAGACAGAACATGATCAAATCAAAGCCATTACAAGTTCATGGTTAAGATTCGTTGGATCGATTCTAGGTTACTTAATGAATTGGTTATATGCTGATGGGGCACGCTTCTTCTTCTCTGGTGCTGCTCATAAAAACCACCACAAATACACGTTAGAATGCTGAATTATATCCCACAGATAATAAAAGCCGTTTGGTTAAATAGTGTTGTAGCTTACGTTTGTTGACGACATGATTGGCCTTGATTAAATCATCTTCTTCGTCATGATCAGAAGAGGCCACCAAGGAAGTGCTATGGCTATCCATCCCTGATTCATTTTGACACACTTCTTCCTTAAACTGAATTAAGGGAAACGTGATCCGTCAGTTAGCGAGATATATTCACAAATAAACACATATGAAGTAAACCTATTCACTAGGTGAGATCAAATGCATGTATATTTCCACAACAATATGCTGTCTCACCCAGGGTGATTTGCCTTGCTTTTCATAACATGTAAGTGAATTCAAGGACCATATGGAGAAAAAAAATTCAAAGAACATACATGATATCTGATTACCTTGGCCTCATCTTGGTTAGTAAGGGAAGTGAAGAGATGAAGAGGGACAAAGGGTGCTTTGAGCATGTTAACAGATAGGAGACCAGTGCAGTGGCCGCATCTAACTGTGACGACCATTGACATGCTGCTATATGGTACACTAACCTGCATGACACCAGTAACATATCAAAGACTGATAATATAACTATCAAGGTACAAGCTACTGTATGGTAGTCATCGATCAATGCATGCTCGCTAGTTTACCAGCAGGATTGTAGCGCAGAAACTGCATTGAACATAGCAGATCTGCTCTTGAATGTCAAAGAGCTGGTTAAGTGTTGCCATTTCAGGAAGTGAAAGAAGGGAATGAAGCAGGAAGTAAAGGGAGATGAGCTTCCTGGATATGATCCTTTAATTAATAGAAGTTAACGCTAATTATAATTGACTATGATGTGATTTAGTTATCCTAGTAATACAATTATTTTGAAGGAAACATCTTCCCTGCGTGTTTTATCGCATTGGTTGTCAGCAGGTTTCCAATTTCCATTGCCATGGACAAGCTGTCAAAGAACTTCTAAATGATGACTTTTTAGCTATTTTTGCTCACTTCTGGATGAGCATCCAATAACCATACTACCCCAACGCAACCTCATCTTTTCATTCGCTCATCATGTTAACCTGCATCAGATACCATAAGTTCACCCAATAGCCTAACATGCTACACTAACCCACAAACAATCAACAGATGAGCTCGATACAACAAACCACATTATATATTCACAAGTCACAACATGAACCTAGACCACCATAATGATGATAAAACCCCCAAAGCATATCGGCCAACCCCAAAGTATTCATCTAATAACAATCTTTTCTCCACAATCCAAGACTGTTTAAGAACTTGTTTAAGAGAACACGTATCATTATCAAGCACAGAGGAAACCTAAGAATCATACACCAACGTTCAAAATCATGGTCTCCACAAAGCATTAAATTTGAGTCACACTGACTCTGAAACACTTGGGACAAAGAAAACTTCAGAATCCTTCTTTGATGCTTCAAGTGCTGAACAGATTCATGGAAGCAAAAAAGTGAGGAGTGCCTCTTTGTTTCAAGTGTTGTTTTCTATTGTGGGGAACTCTTTGTCCTATAACTTTGTGCCTCTCTCTGTGCAAGGGAGAGTCAGCTTTGGTTTCCATTTTTGGGTAGAGCGTAAGTTTCTAGAAGGGTGTGCACTTATGGTAATATGGTATCTTAGGATTTGTCTTGTATGAATAAACAGATAGTTGAATTGACCACTTCATCTGTTTTTTTAGTGTTTTTCTGGACTTCATTTTCTGTCCTGCCTTCTTCCTTGTTTCTTTTTTCCTTCTTGAGATCTACCAAAACCCAAGTGAATTCAATAGCGAGCTAGTATTGTCCGATGTGAATTGGCAAATTCAAGATCTGGCAAACAAAGATATCCAACCATAATATTGGTTCGTATCAACAGGCGATCCAAGCAGTACCAGAAGGTCCCAATTTGTACAACGGGAATTGAGCTCCTGACCATACGCTAAGAATCATAACAATAAGTAGTTTCCTGAGACGCAAAAATTCTACATGAGACCTGAGCATGGAAAACCCACTAGACCATCACATAACAAACACTATCTATCATGCCTTAAATAAATAAGATGCACAAGGTTCAAACTATGATCTCATGTCAACTAGTCCACGATAACATGAGTACCTCTCTAAGCCTTCAAAAAAAAATTCATCCCAAGAGAATGTTGAATCAGTTGAATTATCACTCAAAAGCAACTATTTTTAATATTATAGTGATAGAGATAGTAGTTAGAAATGATGCAAGTATAGTACAGATGAGTGAAGGCTAGTGCTAGTGCAGCATTACCCTCTTATCCGATTTCATTAGAGCAATTCCACTTCTCAGCCCATCAGTACTAGTGCTGTTGGCATCATCCTACATCTGCTGAATGCGTCGTTCTTTCACAACATCATCGTCGGAACTCTGTTCTGCGTCAGGGTTTCGAGCACTTGAAACTAAATGTTGTCAACACCCTTTTGAGTTTTGTAAGAAAGGAAAAGATTAGAGATGACTAGATTAGAAGAATATAACAGAATATACAAATTTTTCATTGTTTATGGTTGTAAGTTTGTCGATGAAAATTAGAGATGATTAGTGGCAAAACCAAAGAGGCCAGCTTGAATGCCTAGCAAAATTAGTGGCAAAACCAAAGAGGGATCAGAAGCAACGTGATCAGGTCACAGATTAGAAGTATAAATTATCATTAACTTGAGGATTGGGTGTCTTGACCATTGAACTTGAGGATTGGGTGTCCGTGACCCTTCAAACCCAAACCTCTTCGCTGACATCTTCCTGCAAAAATAATCTATTCACACATAAGTCTTGGAGCAGTGCACAAGTGACTCAACATAACTGAGCATCAAAGATTATTTGACCAGCAAAAGTGTGATGACCAGAGAGAGCTACAACGTCCTGAACCGAGATACCCATGAGGTCAAACACAGGTGCCTGCAATGAAGATATATCGGCAGTAATTCTCCTATTTTCTCCATAAACTAAACCAAACAAACCAGATCTAATTGATTATAGAAGTGAAAAATCACACAGGAAATGTTCGAAATACCTTTTAAGGCATCGGCCCAGTGACCCTCTGGTATGTTTATCATACCTATATATCCTTTACAGAGCCTTTGAAGGACTTGTGTCTGATTAGCTGGCTCAAAATAAACATTATCCTTGACAATTCACAAATAAAAAACTCGAGAATTAGCACATGATGATCTTTCCTTCAATACCAGCAACTCGATTTAAGATTTTTTTTACCTTTCTTTTAAGAAAAGAATTAAGATTCCTAATATGAATAAGTAACAGAATTAGCATTGCCCTTCAAGTGAGCAAAATTTCTAGGTTGATGAAAAAAAATAAAAAAAATTCAGGATTGAAGAAATAATCATTGGAACTGAAATCTCCTGTGGGGAAAAAACAACCAACAAAAGAGGGTGCATCAGAATTTTTTTAATTAAACCTCTACTGTCAAGAAATTGATGAGTACAACAGCGTGCTTAGAAAAAAAGACGAGGTTACTAATTGTTATGATTTTGCTTTCATTGACATTTCTACTGCAGGGGCTTCGATCTACAATCAGACAACAAAGACAACGCCAAAAAGAAAAAGAAGGACCAATACCACTAAACTGACTAATTTATGACAGATTTTCTTATTCTCATGGCTGTGACATTTTAATGTAATTCTGGCGATCAGATGACAACACATATTTAAAGGTCCTTGGATCATGGATTGTTAATTGACGGCATCAGATGCTACCATGCAAAAAAAAAAAAAAACGGAATATTTTTTTTAATATAATTTCAGCCTGACGATCCAAGGTTGATCTGAAAATTCATAGAGCAACCTAAAGCCATTGGCATAAACTAGTAACCTCAACTTCTACTATTCCAGATGGCATCAAAGAGTATCTCTTGCATAAATACTGCAGCCTCGTTCAAGTGCTCCCTCCCTGAATCACGTCAGAAAGATAAGCAGTGTTAAATAGTAGTGACAAAGCCCAGCAGCATCATATACATCGTAGAGATAAAACAACATCGTCTACCTTCTTCAAAATTAAGGCATAATGGTTGTAAATACAAGTGTATTCATGGCTATATAAGGAGAGGGTTTCCGCCAGTTCCATGAGCATGTTCATCTGAATGACATTTTACAGGTGATATATCAACGGTTGAACACTTGATTCACATACAATTTTGAGGATCCCTGGCTGTGCTTTTGTGATCCAGATTACTTATTCATCTGTTTCAGCAAAAGAGCATACTTATTGTTCCAGATTACTAACTAACCCGTCCAAGATGATTTCCATATGGACTCTGAATACCTGTCATTTGTTTGAAGATAATCAAATAAATAAAAGAGGTAGAACAGAACACGAGAAAAATAAATAATACAAATAAATTTTTTGGTAGTGAAAGCTCTCATACTGGGTGAGGTCTACGCAGAATTCAATCTCCATGACGGTGCTAGGAAGTCCCCTGGTTGCTTGGAGAAAACAAGACCAGTTTCCAAAAAGATTTTTCCGGAATCTTCAATCCACAAAAATGCACAAGGGAATCACCCCGTCGTTTGTAGACGAAGATCATATTCGATTGGAACTTATTGCGGTATTCCATCCCCCAAGGAGGTGCTAAGGAATCACCCTTGTTCGCAAAGAGAATTCAAGACCCATTTGGAAACATATTATACCTCTAATCCCCTTTCGCAGCATCAGGGTTTCACTCCTTAGCTGAGAAACATAGAGAATTAGATTTGAGTTCCATTCACTCTGCAATTTCCAATATCGCTGTGAAATTAAGGTATCACCCCTGTTCGCTGGGGAAAGTAGAAGATGAATTAATCCTATCTCATTGATCCTATCTCATCGATCTCAGGCCTTCGTTGTGGCGTAAGTATTTGGCCCCCACCTATTTCGTTGCTGCAAACCGTGATCTCCTTAGCAGCGTTGGGGAATCACCCCCGGTCGATCGCAAGATCAATCTTCTTCATTCTCGAGTGGCTATGGGGAATCACCCCTGGTCGCCAACGTAGAAGATGATCGATCCGCATCGACTTGACCGCATCCGGATCTATGGGTCTGCAGCACAGCATCGACTTTTCGATATGATTTTCTTCAATCCCCACAGGGACGACGGGGAATCACCCCGGTCGTCCGAAAAGAGATACGAACTCGATCGTCTATTCGCTCTTCGATCCCCGTGGCGAAGTTAGGGTTTCACCACGTTCGCTGGGAAACGAAAGGGAATCGGCTTCGACTTCAGTACTCACTAGATCTCCGATCCCGCTATGAAATTAGGGTTTCACCCGCTTCGCATTGACAAAATGAAATCGCATTTAAGCCGAAATTGATCCGTCCCTCTCATCGATCGATCTCATCAGCGCCGTTAGGGTTTCACCCACGGCCATGTCGCTGCGATCCTAAGTGATCCCACGGCATCCATCGAGGAATCACCCTCGGTCGAGTATCTTCGATCCTCTTCTTCGATCTCCGAGACGACGACGGGGAACCACCCCTGGTCGCCGAAGAGGAAGACGAAGACGATACCATTGGATCGATGCAATCTTGGGTCCCCGTGGCGATGCTAGGGTTCCATCCCCGTTCGCCGGGAACCAAAAAAGAACCAATTCCACTTCAATGTTCACTTCGATCAACGCATTGATCCCATTAGCAGCATCGATCGGGGAATCACCCCCGGTCGAGTGCCATCGATCATCCTTTTCGATCTCCGAGGCGCCATGACAGGGAATCACCCCCTGTGGTCTCCGGAGAAGAAGTTGATCGATGGCGATGGAGTTGGATCGGCGATGAGATCATTGGATCGGCGACGCGGCGTTAGGGTTTCGGCCCTGGTCGATCTGATGAGTCGAGCCCGAAAACGCCGCTGGCCTGATAGGTGTTTGTAGAAGGTGGAAAACTAGCCGTTGATTGTTTGGTTTGCGTGTGGGGTATGCGATGGGCTTTTTCGTCATTAACTAGGCATGATCGTTTTTTCTGTACAGAAAAGCAATTGACAATCACAGGGTGATACTACAACCTTGTCCTTTTTTTTCCCTGTTCAGAAAAATGGTAAAGTGGCATTGTGTGTCAATGTTAAGAGAAGTACACTCCTACTTGTATATCTAATAACCTCATTAATCATTCTAAATCAAGTTTAAAACTAAACCAAACTAAGTTGAAAATGAATGTCAATTAATTATACTCTCTATATCAAGGAAAATTACATCATTAATTCATAATTTAAGTATATAACTTAAACTATCAATCATATTTCATAATCAAGTATTATTATTAAAAAAAATAATACTTGATTATTCTATTATTCGAATCAAAATTTATATCAATAAATATATACAGTGAGTCTATATTTAACAAGATGACTTAACTCCAACTACACCACGATTACTTATTACTCCATTCGTCTCACAATAGATAAAAATGTTAGATCAATGATGATTTATCGAGATAAACTTTGATTTATACTATAAGATAATTAAATATTATTTTACACAAATTTAACATAAATTATCAACCAATCAACCATTATAAATCACATAATTTTATACTCTCTTTATTCCATTCAAATTACAACATTAGTCTATATCAGTAATAAAATTATTCATGCTACGAATCGTTTACGGATGATCAAACATCGTTTTATCTAAAATTATCGAAAAACATTAATTATAGTTTAAGTTATGTATTACGATCCTGAATTAATGACATAATTTTCTCATATCGTTAAGATGAATAATGAAACTCCTCAAAATACATGTTGAATAATACATTGATGATGCAAATTACAATTTAAATAGGACAAAAAAAAATATGACGATAATTATAAAACAATCAAAATACGTATTGATTTTTTTCTTATACAATATTTTGGTGGGATTTGGAAGAGAAAAATATACTTTCTCTCAAAAATAAAACAATCCAATCAATAATTCCAACAAAACTCAAAATGATTCAAGAAATTCAAAAATCTCAAAACCTACTCAAGAAAAGGAAAACACTTCGAATTCTTATTCTAATCATTTGGCCAAGGATAGAAAAACAGAAGTTGAAAAACACATTCTTGAACTTTTCAAGAAAATAGAAATAAATATCCCTCTAATGAAGTTCATTCTATCCGTGTGATTAATTCAATTGATTCATTTACTTCTCTGAAAGATAAAATGTTTGTGTTCAATGATAAAGATTTTCTAAAAACAATCTTGAATCTCAACACAAACAAACATAAACCAATAGATTACAATCTTGAAAATCAAGAAGAATTAAACCAATTAAAAAAATATATATATTTATATTGAATATAAACATCATTTATATATTCCAAAGATAACAATAAGTCATGTGAAGATGCTATCAATAATCAATCCTTCAAAACCTGAATTGAAACCACTATCTTCACACTAAAAATATATATAATTGGATGATAAAAAACATTATCGATAATAATTTCAAGCAAATTAATTTTAGATGAAGAAGCTCCAAAAAAAAAACAAGAAAGAACAAAGCTACCTAAAATTATCATCGACAGACAGAAGAAACACATCTACTCCGCATCTCCTCCCATGGCCTCCTCCTTCCCCAGCCGCCGCCACCACAACCCCTTCTCCACCCTCCCAACCACTCCCCACTTTCAGCCCTCTCCCTCTTCTCCTTCCCTATCCCTCCCAATCCCAATCCCCAAATACCCCCCGAAACCCCTCAAAACCCCTGCTCCCCCACCCAAACCCAAACCCCAACCACCCGCACCGGACCCCACACGCGCCGTCCTGCTCGGCCCAACCGGGGTCTCCTACCTGCTCCCGGGGGCACCCTTCGAGTTCCAGTTCAGCTACTCCGAGACCCCGAAGGCCAAACCCTTGTCGCTCCGCGAACCCGCCTTCCTCCCCTTCGCTCCCCCCTCCATGCCACGGCCATGGACCGGAAAGGCCCCGTTGAAGAAGGGGAAGAAGGAGAGGAGGACGAAGATTCGGCTATTGGGTGAAGCTGAGGTGGCAGAGGGCGGAATGCGGTTGGAGGTGGTGAGGGTGGATGGGTTAATGGGGAGGAGAGGTGATGGGAGGAGTAGGGAGGAGGTGTTGGGGGAGGAGTTGACGAGGGAGGAGATCGAGGTGTTTGTCAAAGGGGCCGCCGGGACGAACCGACAAGTGAATCTCGGTATGTTGTGGTGACTGTTGTTGACTAATCCATCAAGTTTAATGGCATAGTGAGGCAAGCTCTAGGAAAGAGTGGCTCCCCTGGGATTGTTGATTAGATTCGATTTTTGTGATGAAATATGAAAATGCAGGTTAACTTATCTATGTTAGAGGATCTTGTGTAGTAGGGGTCTTAAGGATTTGGATATTGCATTAGGAATGATTTGGGTGGCATGTGACTACTCAACTCAGGTTACCATGTATTAGAGGTTATCATTCCGGATGGATTTAAGAAACGGTAAACTCAATCTTACCCTGCAACTCGGGAGGTTATTCCTAGAGGGATTGTATTTGAACCAATATGATCTTTACAATCTTGATTCATGAGCAAAGTGTCCGGTCCAGATCAAATTCGTTCTTTCAAAACTAAACGGGTTGGTTTTCCATCAAGCTCAATTTTGATGCCGAATTCCTAGTTAAAGTGACTATGAGCAAGAGATGATCTTGTCATTACTCTTGGTCTAGTTGTATGGTAGTGAGACAAGCTTACCTTGTAAGCATTCCCTTAAGAGTAGAAAAGAGCTCAGATGACATGAATAGACGCAATCATGCAGCAATTCACTATAGGGAGTGCAGAATTGGAATATCATATGGTGGTAGAATGTTGTGATCCAAAGCATGATCAGAGCTTCAGCTATATGGTTTAGCGACTTTTGACTACTTCAGAATGTATAAGTTGTGGCCCTAACTGCCTTATTCACTCACTGAGCTCGGACCTGTTCTGTTAACTTGAGGTTTCGTTTAATGTTTTGATCCTAACTTAAATGTAGGTAGAGATGGATTCACACATAATATGTTGGAATTGATTCATACTCACTGGAAAAGGCAGCACGTTTGTAAGATTAAATGCAAGGGTGTTCCAACTGTTGATATGGATAATGTCTGCAGACTTCTGGAGGTATATTTATCCTGTTAATGTCTCTTTGGAGACATCTGATAGGCTTGGAACTATATTGAGATGTCATTCTGTTAATTTGTTTATGTGTTAAGGTTTTATATTCAAACTGCATATGCTTCCCGTGATATAAGTCGATGGTACATGGAACTGAACTTGCTTTTATACCTTCTTTGGTTGTAAATTCTATTATTAGGGACTTCTGCCTCGATAACGTGGATCAGTAATATTCGTGAACCCTGGGGTTATTTTTATATGTTTTTGCTTAGGAAAATGTTTTACACAAGGTGGTTCAACAACAAAAGTGAGATGGAAAGCCTTTTCCATTCTAGGGGTGACCTGGATAAACACCACTCCTTTTTACCACGAACCACGCATGCTACTGAGTCATGTTATGTGTAGATTCATGCTTTTTCAAGTGCTTTGAGGTTGTTTATGGTGTTTATTATCCTTTTTCATTTGTTTTTAGTGTATTGAAACTAATTTGATAGATTTTTGCGTTTTCAAGTGGTTTGAGGTTGTTCACTGCTATCTATTCATGTTCTCTTTTACTCATTTCATCTCAACTTGCTACCGCATCTCCTCATAGCGTTCTATTAAATGCTGGTCTATTTTTTGATTTTGTACATTTTGGCACATGATTGCCTGTCTATTTTTCTGTAACTGCCACCACATAGACAGTTGTTCTATGAAATTTGTTATTTAAATTGATGGAAGTAGCTCCAGAGTTTCCCTGTTTGTTTTTATTTTTGAACAATTTTCTGTTTTGGGTTTCATGTCTTTTTTGTTCATACAGTGTTCTGGTTTGAAGCTCTATTTGCTGTAACCAATGCTAGGAGAAAACAGGGGGAAAGGTTATTCATCGAGTTGGCGGTACGATTTATCTATTTCGAGGAAGGAATTACAATTATCGTACTCGTCCACAATACCCGACAATGCTGTGGAAGCCAGCTGCACCAGTTTATCCAAAGCTGATCCAAGATATCCCAGAAGGGCTAACGGAAGAGGAAGCAATTGAGTTAAGAAGGAAAGGAAAAAAACTTCTTCCAATCCTTAGGCTTGGTAATGTGCATAGTGCATTCATGTATTATTTGAACGTTCATTTCGACCATTTCCTTTGCTTGAGAGCTCTACTTCTGTGCTTTTTTTATGCATTTAAGTACTGAGTGCAGTATTTATATTTGGGTATCTAGTGTTGATGCCACTTTCATGGACTCAATTTTTTTTTTTTCTTCAGGAAAAAATGGTGTCTACATAAACCTCGTGAAAGATGTAAGACAAGCTTTCGAAGGGAGCTCACTTGTTAAGATTGATTGCCGAGGACTGAAACCTAGCGACTACAAGAAGATTGGAGCTAAACTGATGGTTTGTCTGCACCTTCTGCTCATTTTCCCCAGTGTTCCGAAAATTATTACGTTAAAATCCCCCTATTTAAATATAAATTTTTATTACTCTGCTAAAAGTTCAATGTTACCTATACCACAGACGTTGATTGAAAAAAGAAAAATACTTGCCTGATTCGGCATAGTTGTTCGCTTTTTGTTGGCAGGAACTTGTTCCTTGCACACTCCTATCTTTTGATGATGAGCAGATTTTGATGTGTAGACGGCACGATTGGAAGTCTATGTATTCAAATAGACATAGACCTTCAATTTTCTCCCCTGCTCGTTTCAGTCCAAATGATCCCATTGATCCAGGTATTTTTAATGGAAATAAGGTCATTATTTTCATTGCTTGCAAAAAAGTTTGTCGAGAGTCTCGAGAAACGTACCTTGATTTGGTGTAGCAAAAAATGGACGCAAGTTTGCCTGATGTAAGAATGGTTCTGTTGCTTCTGAGTTGTGACCCAATGTTGATTGCTCATGCTGACTTCCTTTGTGTTTCATATAAAGATTCAGATGAATCCCGTGATGGCGCTTTTTCACAAAGGCGCGATGGAGCGATCTCAAGCCCCAGAATAATGTCACTGTGGAAGCACGCTCTTGAGTCCAGTAAGGCGTGTTTGCTGTTAGAGACTAGGCTTGACCCAGATACCCTCTTAGCAAAGGTGGAGGAATTTCAGGTTTTGGTTGAGTCATCTCAGAACTCCGACAACAGTTTGATCAATTCTGGCGAGGATGATAATGGAGATCCAGTGCATGATGATGGTATCTACACCAATCAGGAAAATGACGACTATGATGGGTTCTCGGAGAATGATCTCTTGGACTCAACCGATGTGTATCTTTGTTCTCCTCTAGGCTCATTACCGGTAGATGACCTCACTAAGCGACTTGTCAATGAGTAAATACTACACTTAGATAAATCACATCGAAAAATGCCAGTTTGACCTGAATCGTGGAAGCTCGCGGATCATCTTAAAATCATTGTTTTTGTTGAGCCGATCTGATTGTACATTGTTGAGGCAGTAACGAATCGTCTGTTGCATCGGGCCTTTTATAGGTATTGCAAGTACGTAACAGTTCTTTGTAATGATCTTACCGTTCTAACTTCGCTAGGAGTATTAAACTATCCAATTGGATCTTGTTATTTTCCTGAACTAGTTAATTTATCCGTTGTCTTGTTTCATCCTCTGGCACTTTTACAATGGTAGGTGTGACAATGCACTGTTTAATTCAACCTTTCCTTGATCTTGGAAGGAAAGTAGTAGTACAATCTTGCTTTTGGTTTTACTCGATTATTATTATATTGAGTTTCTTGACATGTTATCGCAACATATGTACATCTTGTTATGAAACGCGACCTTTGGTCTTGCGTGATGATATTGTGTTTATTCCACTCTAAAGTTCATGATGTGAGCATCATGTGGTGACGTACTTAAATCTAATTTAATGTAAAGAGTGTTGTATCTCACATGAGTCGTTTAGTATATGTGATCATTCTAATTTTGTTTGTCACACCGTGTTTGTGTGGACAACTTGGAAGTATTACTGTATAGACTGATCACCACAAACAGCTATTATAATCAAAGCTTATGTTCACGTCCACATGCTGAACAACATGAAAAACGGCTTCATGCCAGTTTTAACGGATCCGAATCATCGGTTGTTGGGTGGTGGAAATTTTTGAGCCATTGGATCTTAATAATATGAAAAATATAATATACAAATATACATAATAATAATAATAATATAAAAATGAATAAAATATAGTTTCACAGATATTCAATTTGAGTCTTTTAAAATTATCTAACTTAAGTTCGAGATTGAATTGATTAAAAATTGTTAACTATCAGCTACTATTAATTAAATTAAAAATATGAAAGACTAAAGTTGCTTAATAATTATGAAAAGATGAATAAATTAAAAAAATCTAGAATTTCAATTTCATCAACATTTAAGACAAAATTTAATTTTCATCTTGATTGTTGGTTTTGGTGATTTGGGTCAATTGGTACTTGGTTTTGGAAAATTGTGACATTGGATTTGAATTTGGGTCATGGAGAAGAGAGATGGTTGGTTTCCATGGCTGTATTTGGTGCTCTTGATAGTGGTGGTGGAGACTTGTTTTGCAGCTCTCGCTGCTTCTGGTGTGAATTATGAAGGTATTGATGTCTCTTCTCTTTTGGGTTTCTCTGCAATTTGATACTTGATGATCTTGGAGACTAAGTACTCAAGATTATTGGAAACCTAGGGATTGCCGTATTTGTAACCTAATGTTTTTCATGATTTTATTTTAGTTATAATTATTTTCTATTATTGGCCTAGTAATTTAGTATCTGTGTTTAACTTGTCATTATGGGAGAAACAAAGCTACTCTGCTCTTCTGGTTTCCCATATTTGTCAATGGTAGTGTTTTAGACAGTGGTAAAATGATGGTGCAGAAACTTGAGACTTGAGCATCTGGGTGTACAAAACTTTCTGAAAAGAGATCATGTTGAAAGTTTTGAATTTTATTCAAGTAAAAAAAAAAAAAAAAAAACTGAATAAGGCATTGATGGTCATGAATGACAGTGAGATTGATATACATGTTGCTTGTAATGTGACAGTGGTTTGATAAGTTGAAGAGTGCTTTGATATTGTTATGCATTAGGAAATTAGGAATGCACCCTTTGTTAAGCAGGGATATGAAATAGGAGGACTATAGTATGGAGGAACCGATTGGGGAGTAATCACGGGAGTGCCGCGGTATAGAGCTCTTGGTGTCGATTTTCTGCCCAAACGCTAGGAAGAATGAAAATCACAGCATAAAAGTACATATTGGTGACAACCATTAGACATACAAGTGAATCGAGACTAAGTTGATTTGGGCATGTAAAAGAGAGAATAATTGAAGGGGTGCAAGGAGGGGAAAATCGCAGAAGAACATGACAGGCAGATGGTGAACTCGATAACTGCATCTTATGGACTAAATGGATATGTCGTTTAGTAACTTGGCTCTACCCTGAAAAATTTTCACTCGGAAAAGTGCCTTGCATCGTTCTTAGCATTTTTTCCTTCAGTGTTGATTAAGGCCAGATCATGACCTTGATGACTCATGCAGTGCTAATGAGCTGAAAGTCCGTATAATGTTCTAAACAACTGCAATATCAACTCCGTAGATCCATGTAATGGTTATGTGTCCGCTTTTTTTTAGGTATTGTAAGTACATAACAGCTCTTTGTAGCGAGGGATCATCCCCATTCCCACATGACAAGCGGTCCGGATCAACAAGACCAATGTGCTGGTTTAAAATCTACTGGATGACAAGTTATTTTGTGGTAGCAAGCTCGTCAGCGAAAGTTGGTTTAAAAGGTCATCGGGGTTTGCGCTCTATTTGGTTGACCAAAGGAAAATCCTTCGGGATTTCCTTATTTAGTAACAGCTCTTTGTAGTGATCTTCGTGTACAAACTTGACAATTAAACCATTTATTGGATATCTTAGTTTCTTATTTTTCTGGACTTGTTAATTTAGTGTTGATTTATGCTCTATGGTTTTGTGCAGTGGTAGATGAGGCAATGCATTGCTATTCTTCAAATTAAACCTTCCCCTGATATTCGAGGATGGAAAGTATGATCACAATTGCGGTGTTGCTCGATTATTCGAGTGAACTTCTCGACATGTTATTGCAACATATAGTAATATGAATGTGATAACGCATTTACCTCTAATTTTATGTTTAGTGTTGAATCTCACATTTATGATTCGTTTAGTATATGTGACCACTCTAATTTTGTTTGTCACACCGTCTTTGTGTGGACAACTTGAAAGCGTTACTGTATAGCCCGATCACCAATAATGCTATAAACAAAGGTCATGATCATGTCCAAAAGCTAATTGGCATGATAGACGTGTTCGTTGCTTACTGTTATGATTTAACAAACTATCACAACAAGCTCGGAAGCAAAGAGATTTATGGTTACATCGGTCTCGTACGTCTATGAAGTTGTGTGCACGTTATACATGTTTTATGTTTTAACAATGTTTTTTTTTTTGTATTCGAGTCACTTCTCATATGAAAATAGTACTAATATTTTATGTGGGCGAAAATGGCCTACAGAACGATGAAAGAGCAAGATCGATGGATGCTTGTGTGAATATTCAACTCCCACGGACGGTGGATGTTGTAACGTGACCATCAATCCATTAAATTTTTGCGCTTTTCTTTGTTTTCTTTTCATTTGAAAACGTTGGTAGATTCACACTCTATTTTTTTTAATATATATATAAAAGAAAACATGTCCACCAACGAAAACATTTTCCACTTAAAAGTACTAATTTTTAAAGATGAATGTCATTTAAAAAGTTCCATTGATTCACACGAAACAATAATAATAAGCTAATTGATGAAGAAAAATATAGGCAAGAAACAAACAAGGTAGCCGTTTACCAATTACCAGTTAGCATCAAGGAGATGGACCGTTCGCCAGTGTGTGTGTGGGTAGGTGTAGCGTAGCATTCCCATTCTAATTTCTTTACACACACCAACCAACTATGAAACAAAAGAAAGTAATAACGAAGGATGTGTTGGTCTTTTCCCAATCGGGAAAGATAGTTGGGTCTCATGTTTGCATCAAGTAGTCACATCTCCTCTCTCTCGCATTTAACAGTTCATCTAAACTCTAATATTCTATTTTTTCCCCTCATCAACATAAATAATTATTATACATAAATAATTATTATGTTAGTGTTTATTTGATTTGTAACGTGGATGAATGATGTATTTATTTAAATCTGTAATTTGTTTTTTTATTTAAGTTTGCAACCAATAAATGTTAATGACCGTGATCTCAGTTATAATTACTTCATTCTGTGTTATATTTCACATGATTTGTTTTTATCGAAATATCCCACATATTTGATTTATAAAAGTATATTATGAAATTATCATTTTCCTATTTTTCTCACCAATAAATACAGCGACGCGAATCGCATTCCATCAAACGACATTCAACGAAACACACCCGTCGTCGTCGTCGTCTCCTTTGTCGTCGCCGATTCCTTCGATCTTCATCTTCAAGGTACGATTTCAATCTCACACAGTTCTCGCTTGGTTCATCATCATCATCATCATCAATGCAGATCGACTCACAGATCTGGGCATTTGCCTGCTTCGATTTTCATGTCGAAAATGGAATCGTGATTATGCAAATTTTGATGTTTCGATTGATGTTTGTGATGCGAATTGCTGACCTGATTTGAACTTGAATTGTTTTCGATGTATGTGTATTTGTGTGTATTTGATTTGGTGAAATAATTGATTATTTTGAGGTGTGGTTGGTGGATGTTGTGTAGGTTAGGTGAAAGCGAGAATGGCGAGGAAGAAGATCAGAGAGTATGATTCGAAGAGTTTGTTGAAGGAGCATTTCAAGAGATTCTCCCGTACTGAATTAGCCCTCAGATCCGCTCAGGTTACTGCTCCGATCTTCGTCATGTCACGTTTGATTCATTGATGCTGCTGATCTGGTGACATTTTCTTGCTATTTTGAGTAATCGTGGAGAAATGGTAGACTGATAGAGTGAGAGCGACGAAGAGCGACGATGGAGCCGAAATTTTGATACTCTGTGTTTGTGTTGGATATAACTTCTTAGTGGAAAGTAGCCATGATTTATGCGGATTTATATTAATTAGTGCGAACTTAGACGCGATTATCATCGGCATGGGACTCAATCTTACGTGGCTAGGAATATTTGGATTATGTAATGTTGACTTGATTTGATCATAGTATAAGGCCAATCATCTGATCATAAGAGCGTGGTTTGCTTAGTTGGAGTGTAATTTCATTGAGCTTTCTTCTAGTGCTAAGAATAAAGTCAGAATGCACTGCTTGAAAGGCAGAATCTCTGATTGGCGATGATAAGCACTTGAAAATAGTAAGAAATTGGTTCCTTTTTAAAAAAGGATTTGTCGATGGTCAACGAGTATCTCGTAAATCCGGAGGATCTTTTAAATCAAGTTTCGCTGATGGATTCACCATCACAAAATAACTCGACACTTCGCGGTTGTTTTGATCCCTGACCTCTTTCCTTATTGGAGTTTGACTGATTTGTTTAGCATGTGGGGGTGGGGATGGTAAGAAATTGGTTTGTTGTTGTCTCGTAGATCAAAAGGCATAGGTTGTTTTGTTCCTTTAAAAGTGACATCTGTTTTTCATAAGTGGGGAGAAGTGTTCCTGCCTTATTGATTCTCCCTGTATGCTAATGAGGTGTCGTTGTCGCGAAGTTGTTATCTGAAACTCTCGCTTCCTCAACGGCTATATGCTAATGGAATCGGAAAGCACCATCAAATCCATCTAATAGACCTATACGTGTTGGCATTGCATTCTGCGCTGTGGTAACTTGAATTGCTCCTTTGCATCTAATCTAAGTTTTTTTTCTGGTACCAACTTAACTGCATTCAGCAAATATCGTGTTGGCTTTGCTTTCAAGGATGTTAGTTTTTGGACTTTCCGTGGCTTACGTGCTCCTCTATGCTTGTTATCAGATTACTGAGACAACTGACCTGAATGAGCTACTTGCCACGGAGACGTGGCTTTCTTCTGAGAAGCTTGTGGTGAAACCTGATATGTTGTTTGGAAAGCGTGGAAAGAGTGGTTTGGTTGCCCTGAAGCTGGACTTTGCTGAAGTTGTTGCTTTTGTTAAAGAACGTCTTGGCAAGGAGGTGAATATTCTACTTTCCTGTCATCATAAGTATTCTATTGAGAACAGAGAATCATTTTCTCAATGCTCTTCTGAGGATTTCTCTTAGTATGTGATTTTTGCGTCTTCTGTTGTGTACAGATCGAGATTAGCGGATGCAAAGGACCCATAACGACATTCATTGTCGAGCCTTTTGTTCCTCATCATGATGAGTTCTACTTAAATATTGTTTCAGAGAGGCTCGGGTGCAGCATCAGCTTCTCTGAATGTGGAGGAATCGAAATTGAAGAGAACTGGGATAAGGTGCGGCATCATCATCGGCTTCTTGACAAGATAATGTGTACTAGCATCAAGATACGACTCATGAAATTTTTTACTTTATGCAGGTCAAGACTATATTTGTCCCCACTGGACAAGCATTCACATCAGAAGTTTGTGCTCCACTTGTCGCCACTTTACCTTTGGAGGTGATTGATTCTCTTGCTCCCCAAAAATATTGTAATATTACTGCATGCAGCATTACTTGCGCAGTATCTTAGTAAGACACGGTTCATAGACAACTAGACAAGTTGGATCAATAGTGTGATTTACACTGTTGGACCAATGACTTGTTCTTTTCTATTTATCACTGTGGTAGAATTCCATCATATTATTTCTTTTGGCTTTATGAAAACTAAATTGCTGAATTTAACATCTGATTGCAGGTGAAAGGTGTCCTAGAGGAGTTCATCAAATCAATATTCGCCTTCTTTACAGGTATGGTTGAGTATCTTGTCTGAATCCATATCACTGTCGCAAGAGGCAATGATAGAAGAAGATAAAGCACTAAGTGGTGCCTCTAGGGTAGGGAGCTCTGGTTGAGGAAAATAACAGGTCTAGTTCATAGGTTTTACACCAAAATGGAATATTATTTTATAGTATCCCCTCTCTTTTCCGGATATCTCTCTTATGATTCTGATGAGCATCTAGTGATAATGAGGCTAATTTTCCCGAGTGTCAATAACACGAGTTTGTGATTGCCAGATCTGGACTTCACCTTCCTAGAGATGAACCCTTTTACATTGGTTGATGGAAAACCTTATCCTTTGGATATGAGGGGCGAACTCGATGACACTGCTGCCTTCAAGAACTTCAAGAAGTATGCTTCTATTTCCTCCATTAACACTATCAGTGAAGTTTTTTTCGTCTTGAATTTCTCAATCGTAACATGTTTTGTCATCCATACTTGATGATAGGAATGGTCATGACTGGTAAACTATAGTCAGTTCTAACCTACTTATATGACCGCTTCCTTGCAGATGGGGTAACATTGAATTTCCATTGCCTTTTGGACGAGTCATGAGTCCAACTGAGTCTTTCATTCATGGTCTCGATGAAAAGGTACACAACAAAGCACTTTCAACACTCAAAAGAGCCGAGTCTTCCTACTTCAAGATGTTTTTGAGCTTCTGATTTTCAACTGCTAGTACTTTTGCAGACAAGTGCATCCTTGAAATTCACAGTTCTGAACCCAAAGGGACGGATCTGGACTATGGTAGCTGGAGGAGGAGCGAGCGTCATCTATGCTGATACGGTTAACCTTCCTTTTCTAAATCTAAGGTGCTCTTGATTCTTGAACTTCCGTCAAGCGCAGTCTGTTCTGATTCCAATGTCAACCATCCAGGTCGGAGATCTTGGTTTTGCTGCAGAATTAGGGAATTATGCAGAATATAGTGGTGCACCTAATGAAGAGGAAGTATTGCAATATGCTAGGGTCGTGATTGATGTAAGCGGCTTCCCTTCATTTCTCTACTGAGCAGTTTCAGGTGGTTTGGGTCAGTCTTATGCACTTGATACAAGATCCCTAATGGTCCTGCATTTCGAATGTTCTTCAGTGTGCAACTGCGGAACCTGATGGCCGCCCAAGAGCCCTTGTGATTGGAGGAGGCATTGCCAATTTCACGGATGTTGCTGCCACATTCAATGGGATTATCCGAGCTCTGAAGGAGAAGGTTAGTTGATTGCTTTCTTTTGCTTACAATGGATTTTTGTCCCTTGATTCATCGGGTTCAAATCTTGGTTGATGCTTTGTGTTTCGGTTTGAGATAAAAGACCTTAGCGATCGGATATGCAAAGTACTATATGTACATGGGGATTCACCTAGCGTGCTTATGTAAAGTAGCGGTTGATACCTCCAATAGTGTTAGTATAAAGCAAACTTGTTGCAGAACGTTGCTTTATGTGGTTTTGGCGTTCTGGGAATAGGAATCCAAACTTAAAGCTGCAAGGATGCATATATATGTGAGAAGAGGAGGTCCAAATTACCAGAGGGGTTTGGCCAAAATGCGTGCACTCGGAGAGGAGATCGGAATTCCCATCGAGGTATGTTTCCCTTCGACTGGAGCCTGTCATTGAATCGCTTGTATCAGTAGGGTGAACTGAAAGAATCGATATATGCAATCTTGCAGGTCTATGGCCCTGAGGCAACAATGACCGGCATTTGCAAACAAGCCATCGAGTGCGTCAGTGCTGCAGCTTGATCTATCTACTCCTTTGGCTGTCCCATTTCTGCAAGGTGCGAACTCTCGACAGCTCCTCCTCTAAGTTCTACGTTGTTTACACATTTTAATCCGAAATTGTGTCTGCTGAATTGTATTATGCCACTGAATTCTGTTGAGTAATAGGGATCATTGAAAAACAAGAATCTTAATCCCAATGTTGTATTGATCTAATAAAACATTTCGATGTTGCGCACTCTATTCTACCTTGTCTCTCTGATGCTGTGACCTTATGAAAGTCTCCATGTTATTTACCTTTGACATATCTGTAGATTCTATACTCTACTCGTGATGCCATGTTATACGTCTTGTATCCTGAATAAAATGAACCCTCAACTTTGATTTGAAACTTGAAATGGTCTGGCTAGGGTGAGGTAGAGACCTCCGAGGATGCTACGCTTGGGCCCATGGCCCGTGAGCAATCCAAGCCCGATATCTTGTTGGGCCTTTATTTCATAATTCTGAATCCATGTGGCCCATCTCGTGAGTGACTGAATGGTGATGAGTGGGGACCTTTTTGGATAAGTTTGATGACTCGTTCCCAAGATAAGTGGATCCCAAAATAAGTGGATGATGATGGCTAGTTGAAATCCTGTATCTATAGCATTTGGAAGATAACGTATTTTGAGACCAGACATTAAGTTCTGTTTTAATATTCCTCTAAATAAAATATTTTTTAATCAGTCTTAAAATAAATAAAAAAAATATTTTTATTTTTAGTAATTTTTTAATATAAAAAAAATATCAAATCAATCAAAAAATATTTAATTTTTTTTTATCAAAATTCACATAAATTCAATACTTATATAAATTTTTGTATCGAGTCAAAATGTTTTATTAATTCGATCAGATGGAATATTATCCATGAATAAATGATGTGTCCAAGATGTGACATTGAAATTTATGGTATGCTTGACACTGAGCTAAGGGCAAGAATCTTATTGTTGTTAGGTCATTTCGATTTGATGTAGATAATTGTCGTCTATAACGATTGTATGATTAGAAGTTTATAATTTGTGGGGGCGTTGGTTGCGAGGAGAATCTAATTTGGTGATCAAAGACAAACGAAGAGGAGACAAGGTTTTGGGTTGGTGTTTGTGGACGATATATGGAGATGATAGGGATAAGATTAGAAACACGATACATGACGAAGTTGGCAACTACATGGCGGGCCTAGCTAGGGAAATTCAATTGGGAGGCATGGAAAGGCTCGATCCAGGACAAAAGTTGGGGTGGGAGAATAAATAAATTTTGGTGAGAAATGATCAGCCATTGCTATTGGGTGAGTATCTTCCACAACCATCTCAGCATTATTGGTTTAGACAGGAGATACAAAGGCTTCTTTCTTAAATTTAAGCTTTAAGATCCAATAATCAAGGATAAAATTTTGTTAGGAAAATGAATGTGCTGATCGGAGTGGAAAGTCAGTTATTCGAAGCGTGATTAACGTTAGCCTGTTTGATACACAGATGTCACGGTGTGCAAGTTTCACACACTTGAACTTGGGCATAATATGGAGTACTCCCCCTAATAAAATAATTATAATATTTATTAAAGTAGGATGTTCTTATTAAATTAAAACATAATTTTATTTATAAATTTTTTTCAAAAAAAAATATATCAAAATATTCTTACTATATATTTTATATCATATCAATCTCCTCTAATTTTTTTCTAATTTCTCTCACTCACAGAGATAAATTATTCTCTGTAACAAAAATTATTTCTACACATAAATTATCGTATAAGGTTAATCGAATATAGTTTATTTGAGACGAAGGGAGTAAAAAAAAAAAGTCTTATCCTCACTTATGTTTTGGCAATATCATTTGATTCCGTAGGGAAGGTCACTCCTAGTCTCTTAGGAGTAGTTCAATTTTTAAACTCCGAAGACAATTCTTATGAAATTATGACAAAGATATCAATCTTCATACGGGACTCTATGCAATGTACCCCACATGTCATGTGTCTTATCGGTAATTGACTCTGTCTATTTTTCCTTTTTGAAACTTGACGATGTTTTTTAAAATAATTCGTTGAAAAAGATGTACACTTGTAGGATTTATTAAAATGAAGGCGACTGGTTCTCAATTAGTAACCAAAATGGACCGGTAACGAATTGTTTATACATTGGGAACTAGTCTCACCGGAACCTTCATATTAGCGCGGAATTAGCTGATCTTGAAGACTTCAACAGATGTATAACTTCTGGTCAAATGATAGACACATCCATGCCTAAAGAGTAGGTGGATGCGGTTTGCTCAATAAATTAGGTATCAGTCTATTCTGTTGTTGCCTTAGGACGATTAAAATCATCTATTAAGTGAGAACTTCATTCCGAGCAATAGAATGAGTTAAATCAGTATGCATAACATTAGTCATTAAAAAGGTTAAATGAGATATACTTTTTATATTTGACAGATTCAAATAAAAAAACTTTTTTTTATATTTCGAGATTATTAAAATAAATAAATATTATATATATTATAGATTTTTTTTTTTTATCTAGACTGAGAGCAGTCAGACCGATGACAGTTATCAGAAACAGAAGACCGATGACGTGGTAAGTCAAATCAACCCTTTTTTCGACAAGGGTATATTGATTAGTGAATCATTCCGTATATCTATAAAAGATTATGGAAAATTAATTATGTATCAAACCCTATCAAGTGATTCCTAAGAGTAAAAAGCGACATAACCAATACAAAAAATGTATGAGTGAAAGTGAAGATAAATATGATAAAAATAGACATGTTGGGTGTATCTTGGACGGCCGGAGTAGTCATTTGCTGTCTGTTACGTTCCCGATTTTAAAAGACACCTGTACTAGTACATCAGGAGACAGATGGATATACGTCCTGAAAATAAAGTAGAGGTCCTCTCTATGCACCACGTGTCACGAGATTAGCTGAGGGAGGGCTGTGCGGGTCTGTGTCCGTAGTTCTCGTCTAATTCGCTTGCTACAAAAGTACAAATCCGTTCGCTTGATTCTGTTTATTTCTTCTTCTTCTTTTTTTCCCCCAACATTAACATCGAAGCTTAGCGGGGGAGAAAAGGAACCGATTGGTATAACGAAAATCATCGGTATCCATTACAATATGATGTAGCTGGAAATCGTAATCAGTCATCACCATACGGACACAACTCACATCGACCCCACTCGATTTATCACCCCGTCCATTCCACTTTCCCAGCCTCTTTTCCCCTATCTGAACTCATAATCTCTAATATTACTGTACGAAACAATCTGAGAATAATAACCCCTTGTCATTGACAGAATCTTAAAAAAAAAAAACTTGATAGTAAGTATTTTAATCCATAATAATGATTCATATATTTTATCGGAAAACGATAAGATATATACGTTCTGTTTATTATAGCAAATAATTGAAAGACTGCTTTCCTAATTAATCATGTGATCGATGAGTCTTATGTTTTTTCTTCTCAAATGTAGTTATCAACCAATAATCCATTTAATTTTGGAATTGTTTAAAGAAAATGGACTCATCTATCCAATAACCAACCCAGTCATCAACTGTGTATCGTCGTGTCAGTTGCCACTCGCTATATAAACACCCCAAGACGTTGCCCACTTCCTCCCATCACAAAACTAGAGACCACAACAAAGAAAACAATTTATCAATGGTTTCACTCGCAGTATTAGCCATGAATCCTGATCACCATGATCCCGATCGGATCCACGGCGACATCCTTGAATCAATGCTCGCTCACGTACCCCTCATCGACCTCGTCCCGGCCTGCCTCGTCTCTCGATCCTGGCACCTCGCCGTGACATCTTCTTTATCCTTATCCTCATCCCCGATCAAACCATGGCTCCTCTTCCATACCCACAACCTCCTCTCCTCGGCCTCCTCCTCCTCCGCCGCCTTCGACCCGAGAACCCGCTCCTGGCTTCGCCTCCACCACCACCAGCGGCCTAACCCCATCACGGGCTGCTCCAATTTACAATTCTCGATCACCCCATCGAAGCTTTCCTTCAGTACCGACCCGCTCCGGCTCCGCTGGCGCCACATCGCCCCGCCCCCAACGTGGCGAATCGACCCTCTAATCGCCTTCGTCGGAGACGCAATTGTCGTCGCCGGCGGCGGGTCCGAGTACGTCGACGACCCTCTCGCGGTCGAAGTCTATTACCCTGATTCCGGCGACTATTCCGACAGTGGCAGGTGGGAGGCGGTGCAGTCGATGCCGGTGGTCCTCAAGGACTCAGCCGCCCCCACATGGCTCGCGGTCGCCGCCACCGGAGAGAAGATGTTGGTGACGGAGAAGGCCACCGGGCTGACGTATGTGTTCAGCCCGGTGACTAAATGCTGGACTGGACCGCATAATATTGCCCCAGTCCACCAATCCTTTTCGTACTGTACTATTGCCTCCTACGGCTCCGATTTGCTTTTCGCTGCATTGATTGGACAAGCAAATGAATTCAAGAAACTGAAGCTGTGGAGGGTGGCGACCGACGGGGACGATATCCGGTTGATCGAGCCTCCGATCGGGGAGGTTCCGATGGAGTTGACGGAGGAAGTGATCGGTTCGATCTCGGTGATGATTTGTGACGGGTTTGTGTTTGTGTATAATGCCGAGGCGCCGGAGACGGTGGTGTATGGGGAGATTGGTGGTGATGGGGTGGTTGATGGGTGGGAGAGTGTGAGGAATGTGGTGTGGAAGGAGAAGAAGATAATGGAGAGGGTGGTTGTCGGGGTCGGGAAGGTAGGGTTTGGTGATCTGCAGCAGGCGCTGTGGCGAGGGGAGTGTACGTTCGAGGAAGACGTCGTTGGATGATGAAAATGAAGGAATGTCGGCGAAGTCTCTGTTATAACGTCGCCCATCCGTTCAGCGTAGATGTCCCGATCCAATAATATAAGTCCTATAATGGAAGAGAATACGAAGAAGAGTGTCTGGAAGAAAATGTGGTAACATTTGTCGGTCGTGTATATGATGGAAGTTACATAAACAAAATTATTCATCGACACAAGGATGCATATGCATATGCATACCTTGGGATAGTAATTGTGGGTTTTGTTGGTGTTTGTAAAAGTTGTGGGGTTTGTCCAAAGTTTGATTAATTAATCATGTATAAAGGATGCTTTTTAAGTAAAATACTTCCATGGAACATATGTCATTTGCATTCTTTTTCATCGAATCTTATTTAATTGGCATTTTTTTTTTAAGAGATGGTTATCTTGATTAACATACTTAATTATAATCACAATGATTGAATTAGTGGTTTAACAACCACATTTGGTCGTGAAATGACTTAGAATTTTGGTGAGGTGATCGTGGGAAATTTCGCTGGTCCATCTTCTACTATGGGATAGATACTTTATTGAGGGTACGCTGTTTGGCTTGTTCGTATGCTTTAACGTAATCGAGAGTACTTCTTGAGGCCTAGAAGGCGCCCTTTTAACTGCGAATACTTATTATCTTTTATGTCATTGAACCATATTGCAAGCTGAGTATTACTATATCTTACTATATCTAAACGAATCATAGCGGACAACATTTTCATCTTTGTCGAATTAAGCTTTTGATCGATATAATGGAAACTTATCGGACGAATTTTTTTAATACAATGTTGAATTCTGTATGCTGGACGCAGGCAGATTGAGAAGTTGTAATGTATTTTTCCTTCAATTAATACGCCATCTATTATACATAAAATACGTTTAGCTATATATCTTGTCGTAGAGTGAGTATAATACTAACATTATTTGACAGTTTGTGGGAATGTGGATGAATCAATTTTATGATGTGGGGACGGTGGTGTCGGTGCTTGATCATGCTTGATCGATGCGAGTCAACTGAGTCGATAAGTCAATGTTATCGTATCATTCGAGTCAGCAACATTTTGTATAGTCGACTACATAGAATAATAATCCGACTTGTCCGTTGTGGCAGTGAACATGCAGAGTCGGTTGCCAGATATAGTTTTTCCTTATCTTATACTCTCACCGTTTCAACTTAAATCACCATCTATATTGATTCCTTTCATACGATCTTTGTCGAGATTAATACCAAAGTAAACTGAAAAAACTAAATAAAAGTTCTGATTAACAGAAATAATATCGATGAAAGTAACAGATGTATCTCGAGATTAATACAAGTGTCTGAAAGTAAACTGAAAAAAACTGAATAAAAATTCTGATTGTCCATGTCTGAATAGAAATGATATCGATGAAAGTAACGGATGTATAGTATGTGTACTTGAACAAGTGGGATAAGATCGAAAGTCACAACTTTCCTTAAAAATTAAGAAAATAAGGAAGTGCATGAATGGAGACACGATCTAGGACAGATACAGCCTGTTGCAACTATTTATAAAGTTAACGGTGCACATCAACGTTTTGCATGCCTGTTCATAAGACAAAGTCCCGCAAATGTCGTTATAACAATTTCAGTCATGAAATTAAGAAGTATCTTACCCGTCTTTTACTAGCCATTTGATATTTTCCACTGGATGAATAAAATAAAATTTAGGACCCAAACGTGGTTAATAGTGCACATCAACCTTTTGCATGTATATTCATTCATTACTCAAAGTCGAGGAGATGTTATTGTACCAATTTTCAGCCTTTAAAAGATAGTTACATTTCAGAAATATATTGCACATTTTTTACTATTGGATATTTTTCACTCAACTAGTCGATGTATAAAATTTACGACCCAAACATACTTTAAATTATTAATCTATTCTTGTATGTTAATTTGACTTTGCGTACAACTTTAAAATGTCCATGTTATAGTTTTTCTCAGTGCTTGTGTTGTCTTCATGAGGGAGATCTTTTATGCATGGGCCACAGAAGAGATGCAATCCAGCGCACACACTAGTACAGCCTTATATGGGCCTGTGTTTCCTAATGGGCCAAAGATGAAACAGCTGTGATGAACATGGAACAGTAGATATGATGCTGTATTGTATGTTCTACGGACTATTCTCTCCGTTTCGCATCAATCGAAATTCTTTGATCCGATATAATAATTTATATATAATTTAATTAAAAAAAATTTCAGCAATGGAGTTTACTGTAACAATTAAGAAAAAACTAATGGATGTATTATAGTAGATAAAATTGATTTGATACTTTTTTTATGTTAAAATATCATTAACAAAAAAAGGTTTAATTCATTTCAAAATGAAAAAAAGCCAAACATTTCGATTATTAATATAAGACGAAAAGATTATAAGATTCGAAATTGATCAACTAAACATGTAGTGATGTCAAAATAAAAGGTCATGGTCGACCAAGCCCTAAGCTTTAAGACCATGCACTGTAGATCGGCTGGGTTGGGCCGACTCTAGGGCTTTGAAGGGGTGGGGGTTGAGAGGACTTTTTCCCCAAGGATCAAGGTCCTTTTTAAACCCAGTCCCTTATTCCAATGGCCGAAAGACCGACCCGACCCTAGCCCAATCATTAAAATAACAATTATATGTTTTGAAAGCGCCAACGATTTTTCAAAAATCACCAATGGTTCCCCAAAAATTATAATTTTTTTTCAGGAAAAAGAAAAACAAACATTAAGATATAATCATGTCTACTTCAAGGAATCAAGAAGCAAATGTTAAAACCTAAATTTATAAAAGAAGTAAAATTAAGAAAACTAGCTTCATGTTTGTCAAACAATATTGAGAGGGATACAAAACCACAAAGAATATGGTAGAAAAAATATAAGTTTAGAGGGATTAAACCAATATAAGTTCACATACATTAACAAATTATGATAAATATAGGCATTTTTTCAATGTTTGAGGGTAGTTTCTGGGGCTAGAGTTATGATAATGTTAAGATTAGGGTTAGGGTTTAGGTTTGGTGGTTGGGTGTTAGGCTTTTTTAATGTTTAACGGTAGGTTTTGGGTTAGGGTTATGTTAGGATTAGCGTTAGGGTTAGACCATCCGTAACAATTACTTTATCCCTATCTTTACTATATAATGTTATAGCGTCATTTTTTATATATAAGAATTCAGTTTTTCACCCAATCACTCAATAGATTTCTTATATTTTTTTTTTCTTGAAGTTATTCATATACAATTTTTTTCATATCCATATTTATATTAATATTTTTATACAATATTTATGATATATAAGCTTTTAAATGATTTTTATCAATAATAAAAATAAATATTTTTTATTAAAAACAATTTTTTAATTTTTATTTAAGTTAATATTTATAAGTTTGAAAATTTATTTCAAATTATAATTATTATTTTTCATAGTAATAACTAATTTAAAATAATGATAAATGTGGTATAAGGAATGCGTTTTTCATTTTCTTGAAATATGAATTTTTTATAGGGATAAAGAATAGAATGAGGATAGTGATAGGGATAAGAAAATTGATGCGTGAAATTTTTTTCATAAATCCCTATATTTAGGGATAGTGAATGATTTGGGGAATCCACTAACAATGCTCTTAAGGTTGGGGGGTTATGATTAGGGTTAGGGTTTGGGGTTTAGGGTTTGGTAGGGTTTTTCAAGAGATGAGCTCAAAAGTCCAGTCAACAGAACCTCAAAACCTAGTGGACAGGGCGAGACAGCCATGTCTAAACAGTCGAGCCGAGCCGCGCTTTTGGAAGGGTAGAATCGACCATAGATTTTTTTGTGTGTGTCTAGAATCAAGGTCCAATCGCAGTCTTTGTCCAAGGGTTGGGTTGACCTAACCTGATCAAAGTCAATGAGGCCGGTCGAGCCTAGGGCCTGATAGTGCAGGATTGGATCGGGCCTGAGGGTTGGATCATTATTTGTCACCTCTACAAACACGTATCTAACAATTGATGTGCCTCGGTTATTACTTACTAGCCATGTTGTTGCCCCTAGGTGATAAGAAAAATTGGCAACACTTGTATATATTCTACCAGTAGTATGAAACATCTGTTCTACAAATGCAATTGCACAACATATCAGAAATCATTTCCACAGATCATAAAAAAACCTAAAGAGCCGTCGACTACAGGAACTTGTGATTTCCTGCAAGACACATTCAATTGGAATGATCTTCCTCAAAAGAATCTTCTGATGAGATCGAGCTCCAAAACCCATAAAAAATAGGATTGGGATCACGGCTGTTGGATTTTTGGTGCTGTTGGTGCAGTCAATGATATGGGCCGTTGGATTATTGATCAAACCGTTCTAGTTTGTTTAATGGTTTATGATTTGTTTTTGTTTTTTGAGTGGGTTTTTTATGGGGTTATTTTTTTTATGTTTTTTTTTTCAATTTTATTTTTTTAGGATTGATATTTTTTATTATTAAGATTTAATTTTTTAATGAATTAAAAAAAACACACCAAACAGCACACTGTGCTATGTTGTTGGTTCCAAACGACGGAGGATTCGGGTCCTAAAAAAAGATTGTGATCCTTGGCTATTGAACAGCCACGAAAAAATCCAATGATTAATTTAATGATTATTTTATGTGTATAATTTTATGGGTTTATTTTTATTAATTTTTTTATTTTATTTTTGAAATTTTTTTATATTTTCCAAATATGATATAGAATTTTTTATTTTTTGAATATAAAATAAAATAAAATACTGCAACAGTACCTTGGGTCTCTAGAAAACATCTCGTCCACTCTCGTTTTTCACAGAACACAGATCCCCAGTTGTATTTCCTGTGTTGTTTTTTGCAGTGAAAATTATGATCTGTTGGATCTCGATCAAAAGAAAGATTGAAGCTAGTAAAAAATAGATTAAATGACTTATTTTCTACCGCACATGATACAGAAGAGGAGTACAACGGGGGATCCCATTCCTTTTTTACAGCACCTGTTACACTTTTTCTCATTTTTTTAAGGCAAAACACTTTCATTTCCATTGGGTACAAACAAGAGAAAAAACACAAATTGGAAACCAACAGTTCACCTGCTCCTACTTTTTAGCCCCGCTGTGCTGCATGTGCATCTGCTCTCCCACCCTTTTGGCCCTTTTGTTTTGGTTGTTTCTTTCAATTGAGAAAGATACTGGAGAGAGGGCAGACTGATTTTGACTCGATTCGGTGTGATTTCGCGGGTTTTGATCCCAAAAATTTACATCTTTCTTTGAATCGTTGCCATTTGAGCAACTCGAAGAGTAAAAGAGACTAACCCCACTAGGAAATTTGTGGGGTTTGGGTGAATTTTGTGGGGTTTGGATGAATTTTGTGATTGCGAGGAGCCTCACAGGGGTTTTGCAGCATTGCCCAGATCTCAAAAGGGTGTCTTGCATTGCCCTTTTGTTTCTCAAGTCCTTCCTTTTTTGCCCTTTCCTTCACCCTCAACCCATTTGGGTTCATATCTTTTGGGAATGTGAGGGTTTGGACTGAGTTTTGAGGAATTTTGGGGGTTAGAATGGGGATTGGGTTGATGGGTTGAGCCATTTGGGTTTCATTTTGTGATGACTAAGGGTATTTGGGGTTTGAGCGTGGTTTTGTTTCAATGAGGTAGTTGAAGGTGACCAAGTGGATGATAAAATGGCTACACTGCTTGTTTGTGTTGGTGATTTGGGTCAATTGGTACTTGGTTTTGGAAGATAGTGACATTGGATTTGGAGTTGGGTCATGGAGAGGAGAGATTGTTGGCTTCCATGGCTGTATTTGGTGCTTTTGATAATGGTGGTGGAGGTTTCTTTTGCAGCTCTCTCTCCTTCCGGTGTAAATTATGAAGGTTTGTTATGTCTCTTCTCTTTTGGGTTTCTCTGCAATTTGGGTTTAAATTCTCTGGTACTTGCTGATCTTGGAGAGTAAGTATTCGAGATTATTGGAAACCTAGGGATTGCCGTATTTGTAACCTATTGTTTTTCATGATGTTATTAGTCAGTATAATTATTTTCTATTATTGGACTCGTCATTTAATAATTTAATGTGTGTTTATATTGTCATTATTGGATAATGGATATTGAGAAATGAAGCTGCTCATCCCCAGTGGTTCCCATGTATGCCAATGGCATAGTTTCCGACAGAGTGATAAAGTGATGGTGTTGAAACTCGAAACTTCAGCATTTTGGACTAGAGAAGACTGTCTAATATCTTGAATTGATGGTGGTGAGATTGTAAACATGTCGCCTGCAACATGAGAATGGTTTGATAAGTTGTAGAATGCTTTGATATTTGTTATGCATTAGGGAAGTACCTATTGTTAAGCATGGATATACAATATGAAGGTTATAGACTTATAGTATGGATGAGGGAGTCTGGGAGTTAAGCTTGATCGCATCTCATACATGAGAACACCGAGAATGAAACTCTTGTCCATTTCCTGCACATACACCATGAAGAATGTGAATCACATCATATGAGAGCATATCGGTGACAACCATTAGACTTACAAATGAATCAAGACTCACTTGATTTGGACAAATAAACAGAGAAAATAATTGAATATATGCAAGTCAAGAGTGGAAGGAGGGGAAAATCACAGAAGAACATGAAAACTTGAGTGGATTGTAAAGCATCACTGAGGCAGATCATAATCTGTAGAAGTGCATGAGGACATGCCGTTCGACTAACTTGGTTGTATCCTGAAAAGATTTTCTCTTGGGATTGCCTTGCATTTTTTCCTGCAGTGTTGATTAAGGTCAGATCATGACCCTTTGCCCTTTACCTTTTGAAAACTCTTGCAGTTGTAGCTCTAATTGCTATGAAGAATGAGCTGAAAGATCTATATAATGTCCTAAACAACTGGGATATCAATTCTGTGGATCCATGTAGCTGGAGGATGGTTACTTGCAACTCTGATGGCTGTGTGTCCGCCTTGTGAGTGTTCAGTTTTGGCTTGAACACATTCAGACTTTATGATATTGGTTATTAAAGTCTTTGAGGGTTTTTCGGCTAGCTCTTGGATTATAAGTAAAGTCTTTATGCTTAACAGGGGACTTCCAAGCCAAAGTTTATCTGGTAGATTATCACCTGCAATTGGAAACCTCACCAATTTGGAATCAGTGTAAGCTTATTCATTGATATGATGGTTTCTGTTGCAATAGTAAGATGTCCATGGAATCGTTTCATTTCTATGGATAATTGTGAGCTGATGATCATTTCATTTTATGCCTTCTACTAAATCTTGTAGGTTGCTGCAAAATAATGCGATTTCTGGTCCTATTCCTGATGCTATAGGGAGCTTAGAGAAGCTTCAAACGTTAGACCTCTCCAACAATTCGTTTGATGGCGTTATACCTAGTTCTATTGGGGAGTTGAAGAAACTCAATTACCTGTAAGTCAGATTGAATCTATACTGAATGGTTGTGATGTTTATTTGAGTGGAGCGTTTGAATATAGAAGGTTTAATATATCTAGTACCAGTAAATGTCTGTCCTACATTGTCTAGAGCATGCATTTGTTTGGAGAAAAAAATATTTGTTGACTACAGCCAACATATTTATTCAATTATTCTTACGTGTAATACATTTCTGCATCCTGCCCATGTTCCTTATTCTAAATTCATTTCGTCATATTTCTTCTTATCTGAACAAGTTAGGCGTCTGAACAACAATAGCCTCAGTGGGCCATGTCCAGATTCTCTCGAAGAGATCGAAGGTCTAACGCTTGTGTAAGTTCTTTGGTGATATACTGTTATTTAAGTAGATTTGAGTTCACACTTAATGATTACACCTTACCTGCATTTGTTGTGAATAATCATCCAGGGACATTTCTTTCAACAATCTCAGTGGCTTTCTGCCTAAAATTTCTGCCAGAACATTCAAGTACGTCTTCCTGTTGCTTGGATGTTGAGGTTAACTCATCCTTGTAATAGATAATACCTTCAGTCTAATGATGCCACTTTTTCGACTTTGATTGCTATCAGAGTAATAGGTAATCCTTTAATCTGTGGAGCAAGTTCAGAGAACAACTGCTCAATTATGAATCTCGAGCCATTAGCTTCGTCACCTGATGCTTTTAAAGGTACAACAATGGTTATGTGCATCTACATATTTCTTTCATTCTGCTTCTTTCACTGCTTATGGGATCCATTTATTTCTCGGGCGTTTTACTTCATCTTTTCAGGCCAATTGTATTCTAGAATCAAGGGCCATATGGTGGCTGTTGCTTTTGGCTTGAGCTTCGGTGCTGCATTTCTACTTGTACTGATCCTTGTGTTGGGTTCTTTGTGGTTTTATGGTCATAATCGACAAATCTTCTTTGATATCAATGGTTAGTTGCTTGATTAACTTCCAATAAATAGACCTTTCTTTCTCTTACTTTTTCCAAAATTTCAAGACCTTTTCTGCTTCATTTGTTCATTCTGTTGTGGTAAGTTGCATTTTCAATTTGTTTGCAGAGCAATATGACCCCGAGGTATGTCTCGGTCATTTGAAAAGTTATGATTTCAAGGAACTGAGAGCAGCAACCGACCATTTCAACCCAAAAAATATACTCGGGAGGGGCGGTTTTGGAGTAGTGTACAAAGGTTGCTTGAATGACGGGACCCTAGTGGCTGTGAAAAGGCTGAAGGACTACAACTTAGCAGCCGGAGAAGTTCAATTTCAGACGGAAGTTGAGACGATAAGCTTAGCTGTCCATAGAAATCTTCTCCGGCTTTGCGGATTGTGCACCACAGAAAATGAAAGGATTCTTGTTTACCCATTTATGCCAAATGGAAGTGTTGCATCTCGACTCAAAGGTACATTTTCTGTAGTTTTTTCCATAAAAATATTTTGTATAGTTTTAGTTTTTTTTTTTAAAAAAATTGCTGTCTTAGCTTAATTATGTTTGGATTTGTTTTCTGTAGTGTTGCAAGTTTATAGTATGTAATTTCTTGCAGATCATGTCCATGGTCGACCTGTGCTAGACTGGTCGAGGCGAAAAAGGATTGCTCTGGGCACAGCAAGGGGACTGTTGTATTTGCATGAGCAGTGTGACCCGAAAATTATTCACCGGGATGTAAAAGCAGCTAACATTCTGCTTGATGGGAAGTTTGAGGCTGTGGTTGGTGATTTTGGATTGGCAAAGCTTTTAGACCGCCACGAATCTCATGTGACGACAGCTGTTCGTGGTACAGTAGGGCACATTGCTCCCGAGTACTTGTTATCTGGCCAGTCATCTGAGAAGACAGATGTCTTTGGCTTCGGTATACTGCTTCTTGAACTGATCACAGGACAAAAGGCAATGGATTTTGGAGAAGCTAATCAGAAAGGTGTAATGCTAGATTGGGTAAGCTCTCACTAATTACTTCTATTCTTCCATTTTTTGTTACAAAAATCTTAGTAATTTTTATGCTGGAGAATGGGTGTGGGAGGTTTTAGGCTTTTAGCTATGGCAATACACTGTTTATGGAAAAACTTCAGTAGCATTTGATATATAACAACGATCTGAATGACCGTATATGTTCAGATCAAATATATGAGAGTTAGGAATCACAACATGTGGTAGTTGGGTTGCCATGTAAACGCACTAATGTTCACCACCCAGTTGGCCAATTCGTTTATGGTTACAATTCTTAGCTTAGTTTTGATTTGCAGGTCAAGGAGCTGCACCATGAAGGGAAGCTTAATCAATTGATAGACAAGGACCTGAAGGAGAATTTTGACAGAGTTGAGCTGGAACAAATGGTACAGGTAGCTCTATTATGTACACAATTCAATCCCTCTCATCGACCCAAGATGTCAGAAGTCCTAAGGATGTTGGGAGGTGATGGCGTTGCTGAGAAATGGGAAGGCTCCCAGAAGCTCGAAACCCCAAGAACTCAGCAACCTGACCTTCCACCTCGAAGATACTCGGATTATATAGAAGAATCAGGGATCGTGGTTGAAGCTATGGAGCTCTCAGGTCCCAGGTAGGCTTGATTATTCTTATAGATGCCCTTACATATATAGCAGATCAATATCGAAGTGTTTATATGTCAATTCTCAAGGAATTTGTAGAGCTGATTCCGCATTGGTTCATCTCGTAGTAACTCGAATTAGTCGGTCTGTCCAAGTTACTTTGTAAGCTGAGAAATTTTGTGATAGAAATAGAATTGTTTTACAACTCTGAATGAGTTCTTCCTGGTGTTCAGCTTCAATTGCTCATCCTGTTATGAGTCCCTTTCAGTCATCCATATTCGCGTGCATCCATTGCATTATCATGGATTGGGGAAAGCGTTGAGCCTCGTACACGATCATTTCTGTCTTAGCTTGTCACTCGTACACAATCAGCGTCAGCCTCGTACACGATCATTTCTGTCTTAGCTTGTCACTCGTACACAATCAGCGTCGCCACCCATTTCCTCCTTCAATGTTCATTCCTGAACCAGGGATGCTTAATGGCATGCCGTTGTTCTTGGCTTCTAGCTCGTTCTAGGCAATCGTTGCGCTAAACTTTCGTGTCTCCGGCCCATGGAATGAGTATGATCATATTGGATAGGTACATGATTGGAAAGTACATTAATATATATCATGCTCACAAGGATACATAGCCTCATGGTCCATGTTATAATGTGATCTCATCATTGTAATGCGACGTGTGCGTCGAGGGTGGAGTCTAGTGTTATTTTAGGTTTTCCTAGTCTAGTGTTATTTTAGGTTTTCCTAGTGATTCCTTCGCTTAACGCTTCACATCCCACTCCCGTGACAGTTATCGGAGAGTGCAAGCAGGAAACTTCTTACTGATTTTGTGACCACCTTCATTTGTAAAATGACCCTTATATTCGTTACAAATTTGAGGTATTAACCAACGAAGAGGTCGAAAACAATAGATTTCTATGTTATTTATTTGTTTAAGTTTTGAACATGATATTTGTTATAGTATCTTGTTAATACTCCGAATTTAAGTTAAGTTCTCCTTCTAGTCAAATACCAACCAGGGGTAATTCTGTCCAAGCATTGCATTTTCCAATATTCCCTCGTCTCGCTCATGCAAACGGAAAAAGAAATCCATCCCTATATTTTCTCAAAGAATCTCTACTCAAAACCCTTCGAAAACTTCAAATCACACTCAAGATTCTCCCTTTTCAAACCCCAATGCAGCTTTGTCACACCAATCACAATACCCAGTTCTCAGTTCTTACAGATTCTTAACTTTTCATCGGTTTCTCCTTCTTGGGCTCTTTCTCTTGATCAAATGGGTTTGATCAAGGTATCATTGTTACTGAATCTTCCATTGCAGAGGAAGAGATTCTCAGAGTTCGGTTTAGGGTTATTCGCTTTGCTTGTGCTGGTAATTGTGTTCTTGTTCACTGATTCATTATTAAAGAACTATTTCTTGAGCCCAGTGTTTGATGGGCTAAAGGGTTTTCGAATTGGTTACTGTTGCCAGTTTCCTCCATCACCAATTCTTGAAATTTCACCTTCGATTGACAAGAATCAACCCAGGGAGGCTGTGTTCGAGATGGGATATGAGGGGAATGAGAATGGGAGAGTTGTTGGTGAGACCAATGAATTTAATGTTCCACAAAGTGATAAGATTTTCAGAGATAATAGATTGGCGAAGGCTCCTGCGAGTGCCCAGTTGAGGAATGTCTCTGGAGTTGAAGGGCCAATGTATGAAAATCCTGAGATTTTGGGTTCCAATGCCAATGGAACAGTTACAGAAATGACCCAGTTAGGGAATTTGAGTCTGGACATTAAAAATGTGAGTTTGATGACGAAACCTTATCACTCGGCCAAGCAGGAGAATCCTCAGCCTCGTGCAGTGAATGGAACTGAAAAGGCGAAGAGCCCTAGTCATGAGAAGATTGATGAAAAGATGGTGGTGTCTGGCTATGACACTGAATGTGATTACTTTGATGGGAGATGGGTTAGGGATGATACGAAGCCATATTATCCTCCTGGTTCTTGCCCTTTTGTTGACAATAGCTTCAATTGCCATCGGAATGGGAGACCTGATAAAGGGTACCTGAAATGGCGATGGCAGCCTCACGGATGTGATCTTCCCAGGTGAGTTCATTTTTGCTCCTGGTTTCATTTTCTGAACTTTGGTTATTCTTGGTGAATTGAACCAGTGACGAGATGATGAAACCGACTGATGTAACGATGTTTTAGAACAATATGAACTTGAAGTCTCATTGTTTTCGGACTTGGGGTTGAGGCTCCAAACTTTCTGTTTAGGCAAGGCGACAATGTCCTGCTTGTGATTCATTAGCAGCAGGTTTGTTGGTAATTAATTGATATGTTGATACGGTTTAGGCATTGTAAGGTTACATTGACTGAAGAAGTTAGATTTGGTATTACAGAAGATCGATTGCTTCTTGTTGAGCAAAGATATTCTGTGCATGATAAGTGAACTGAAGTGCAGTTGAGTGAGAAGTTGTTCTCCTTTTCAGTCACAAAGTTTCTATATTTAGATGAACTTTGACTTCAGTGAACTACCGCATTTCCAAGATTAACAGCTGCAGAGCCCCTAAAAAAACGGTCCTTTTTGAAATTTATTGCAGCAAATGGCCACTCTTGGTTTAGTATACACTTGAGTTCTTGATGTGAAGGTAATGAGGCTTCCTATACTTCCTAGCTGCTAAGATTAGGTTGGACAGTTGCTGGTTCGATGCCCCTCGAGGACAGAATTGCCAATAAGGTTCACCAGTACTACTTGTTCAACGAATGTTGCGCTTCTTGTGGAATCACAAATCCGGACTTTGTCAACAACAAAAGTTCAGTTAGTCCACTAAGTTACAGGAAATTAAGCGTGATGATCTAACCGCATGTTCTGACAAATGACAGCTTCAATGCAAATGATTTTAGGGAAGTCGCTGGCATTTGTGGGCGATTCTCTGAACAGGAACATGTGGGAATCGCTCGTGTGTATCCTTCGCCATAGCATCAAGAATAAGTCCTCCGTCTATGAGATATCGGGGAGGATCGACTACAAAAAACAGGGATTCTATTCAATCAGCTTTGAGGCAAGTACTCAGATTGTTTGTTTCTTGAATGCTCCTTTTGGTAGCAGAATGCATCATTGAGGGTAACTCAAAATGTGAACCAGTGATCCATGTGCAGGAGTACAACTGTTCCTTTGATTTCATGTTCTCGCCTTTCCTGGTTCGAGTATCTATGTTTCGAGGAAGCAACGGGACACTGGAAACCTTGAGGTTGGATAAGATGGACCGAGCCAAAAACTATGCGCACGCGGACATCATTGTCTTCAACACCGGCCACTGGTGGACTCATGAAAAAACCACCAAAGGGTCAGTGACCAATTCTCACAGTTAGTTCCCGCCCAGTCTTTTAGTTTAAGTTGAAGTGTTGAACATCTCTATATACAGGATACTTTCATAGAGTTATGTGATTAAAAGTGACAGCTTGCTAATGAGTAATGTCGCACAACTGGTTCAACGACTCAAACATGTGATTTGTGGGGAGGTACATGGGATAGGAGTATCCGATCGATAACCATAAAAAAATGACAGCGATGTTCTCATTGAAACTTGTGCAGGGAAAACTATTATCAGGAGGGCGACCATGTATATCCCTGGCTTGAGGCTGATGAAGCATACAGGAAAGCACTTACCACTTGGGCCAGGTGGATCGACAAGCACATAAACCCCAAACGAACACTCATTTCCTTTAGAGGATATTCCGAGACCCATTTCAGGTATATAGCTAGTGGCTTCATAATCTTGACACAAGGCTTGATAAATTTTAAACATGAACAACAGGTTAGATAAATCTTGTTGTATTTGTTAACAGAGGAGGGCAGTGGAACTCTGGAGGGCAATGCCACAGAGAAATCGAGCCAATCTTCAAGGAGAGTTACCTGAACGACTACCCGACGAAGATGACGACGCTGGAAGATGTGCTGAGGCAGATGAAGACGCCGGTGATATTCCTGAACGTTACCAGGCTAACGGAATACAGGAAAGATGGACATCCTTCTATTTACAGAACAAGACTTGGGACGGCTAAACAAAGAGAAGCGGCTGACCAACTTCAAGATTGCAGCCACTGGTGCCTGCCTGGCATCCCAGATGCTTGGAACGCTTTGCTTTATGCTTATCTCTTGAAGCACCTGAAGCGAAGATGACGACATTCATTCTCAGGTTCTTGTACAGATCTCTCTGACCTACATTCGGATACAGGTATCAGGGATAGCAATAGGTGCTGATATGTTTGGTTCATACTAATCAGGCAACTGTAGATCTTACAGAATTACGCTGTTTCATAGAAAGGGTTTAGAGAGGGAAATGTAGCCTTACATTAGATTGCTCAAATGCAAAGTCAACTTCCTTGGAGACAAACGTTTCTCATTCGACATCATATTTGTTCTGATCGAACCTGGTTTGGGCATCCTGTACAAGAATTCGCAAGAGTTGTCCTAAATCATTTACGCCTTACACTTCTAAACTTAAGCCAGACTGATCTACTTGTCCAATTTCTCGAACTATGACTTGAATGAGCGTCTTGATTGCAACTCAAATGAGTATGACTAGGAGACACAGTTTTAATCTTTCCATAGGAGGCCCTTTTTATAAAGCTCAGAGCCTCAGATTGAAGATAAAGAAACGCCAATCAACTGGAACTATGGGTGAGCAAGACGGTTCCCGAAAACCTGTCCCAGACTATCCCGGATGCGTATTTAAAAAATACCGGATGAAATCGACGGCAACAGGAATTTTTTTTATTTCGGTACGATATATGATTTTGACCGGACCAATAATACCGGGCGGGATCAACTAAAATATGACATGGTTTTATATTTATGAAAACTTGATCTTACCTGAAATTCGGTTACTCATTTGTTTTGGTAACTGTAATTTGTTGTTGCTTTATCGATCATGTTCAGTGTTTGTTGGTACGTTTGTTTTTGGTTTAATGAACTTATTGTTTGCTGCAGCCTTCAACTTTTTTGTGTTCTCCAAGTTGCTGTAAGCAATTCAAGTAGCTAATGTGGCTACTTGATATTGTGTGTTACAATGTTAGTGCATATTGGATGCTCCACTAGTCTACCAGTATGTTTTGATGTTTTTGTCAATATGATCACAATAGAATCTTGATGTCATCACAATAGTATGCTTTGATTTCCCATACTGGAAAACCAAAATACCAGTAAAGTAGGATGGGATGGAAAATGGATAAATCCCGGTCCACCCCGTACCATACACACCCATAACTGGAACTATCGAATGATTAAGAACAGAGGGCAAGCATCTCGCGATACCGATAGTCTGATACATCTCACTCATTGTAGGAGTTCGTAGATTTCATCATAATACAACTAGCATATCGCTGCTGCTGCTGTTGTTCAAAGGTATCCATCAACCGGCATACATGAAACTACTGAAACTACATCCAATAGCGAAGCTAAAATTTACCTGAGCATACCACTGCAGTAGTAGTTCAGTCCATTAGAGCACTAAAGGACTGTTTACTAAGATTGAAGCCATCCCTTCATACAACCAAGATCATTACATGCTACACACAAACAGATTCTATCCACCCTAACCTGAGTAACATGATGACAATGTTCCTTAAGAGTTGCCCCTATTTCACTTTCACATGCCATTGGCTGCAGTCTCGTTCCCAACAGGTCCAAGGTAATCACCCTCCAAGCTGACCACAGCCTTGAACTCCCTTTCAGATTCGAACCACTTTGCTCCGATCACAAAGAACCGCACCGTGACATCCTTCTCAATCTTCGACTGCTTCTCACTTATGAACATTGGGTTTTCTCCAGGAACATATATATAACCAGGCATCTTTTGAGCGGAGAGAAATATAGTGTCGATGGGCCCACATCGCAAGAAAACCCCGTGCTTCAGTATCTTGTGAACTACTCCTTCCAAAACTTCTCCAGTCATGATTTTGAAAGTCAGGCAGCAGAAGTCTATCGGGAACAGGACATCACCAGATTGTTGTCTCACTTTGCCTTCGCCAATGTTCTCTAAGGTAGTCACGGCCAAGAAATAACCCAGATCTTTGGTCGCCTTCTTTGCTGCAAAATCCTCCATTAGACGAATCACAAGCGACTTCTGCAACATGAGCCCTTGTGCGTCCAGATTTTCGGCAGGTATGATGACATTCCAGGTCAATCGGCCTTTCAGAAACATGGTTGAGAAACTTCTGAGAAAAAAAAAACCTAGAAGTTACACCATTCTTTTTTTTTTTTGGGTCAAAGGAGTAACACCATTCTTCATCAAGAAGATGAATCGGCCTTCTATGAAAAATGTAGGAATTCAGAAATATAAAAGCTTCATAAACTTCCAACAAATGGAAAAAGTTGCATAAACATACCAAGAAAGAAAGGTTATTTCTCAAATAAACACTACTTTATTGGGAGGAATCAGGAAACTAGAACAAGAAACAAAGTTTTTCGACATCTGACCTTGCAGTAAAACTTCTGTATGGAAGAGACTAGTTGCAGCTATTTTATAAGGAAAGCAGTACGTAGAAACTGCATTTAGACAAAAGCACCAACAACTAGCTCTTACAAGGGTGTTAATAGGCATCTCTAAGGCGCTCACAAGTATAAATACTTTTGACGCATGATTTAGACTTACATGCCGAAAGAATCAGGTCGAAAAAACACAGCATAGATTAACCTGGTACCATGATTTTGGATAAATGACCGACTTGAAGTACTGCATTTGCATTCTTTATCTTCTCAATAAACTTTGCTTAGACAATGATACCCAAGTTTAATCCTTTAAACATTCATGTTTTGAATATCTAGGCATTACTATATTTCACATTGTAGAGCATTTAACAAACTACCCTACAGCTAGAGTGACGCAAATGTTCTTGCTATTTTTTCCCAGGCATAAGCTAAAAGTCAAATGACTGTCTGGATAACATCACCGATGCTTAAAAGGGATCACTCATCACTTAAACCAAAAGCATTTCATAAACACAGTTTGAAAGCAAAATTAAAGTGTGGGGTAATACTCCTGCAAAAACTTCCAATCAACTATCTAAACAGCCTTCTAAACTCTTACCTCAAAAGATCGGGACACTCGAAAACCCGAGCCAACTAAAACTTACATCCAAATTCCAATGGAAACAAAATCAACTTTCCACTCATCAAGGAAAATGGTACCTTCAATCAATCTTCATAGTACCACCTTATAAGGACCAACAAACACTACCCATCACCAGAATCCACCAAATCACATTTAGAGTTCCCAGAATCATACATTTGGGGGAAAAAAAAGAACCCTAAAATCCAGAACAATTAACAGAAGGGACACACAGATCCTCATGCACAAATAACCCCGCATTGTGCTTCAACTAAACCCACATAAGTTCAACCCTAGAAAAAAAAAATCATGACACATAAATCACATTGTTCGTACCAGTTCACAACATACACAAAAAAGAGATGAAAAAAAAAACAAAAGCAATGAAAAATGAGTTAGAATCTGAGAAGAAGTGATTACTTTTGAGAGCAGAGACGATGAAGGAAGAATGGATTTGCGGAGCCAGTGAGCGATGAAGAACGAGAAAGAGAAGAACAAGAACACTGGTAGCTCTGGCTCTGGCTGCTGCTGGTATGACTTTTGGGCCTATGGGTTGGGCTTTGGTGCAATTGGGCCTGTGAGATTGGGAGTTTTGGTCGGGCCCATATGTAGTACCCCAAGGACGGTGAGGTGGCATTAGTACATTTGTTTGAACTTGGACGTGACCGAGATAAGTTTTTGATATTCAATATAAGTTTTTTTTTATACTTTGATAGTTATTTTGATTTTAATAATCATATATATAAAATTATAGCACATGCACGTTTGGTATATAATTCACAGAGTTAATATATATAATTTATTAATTTTAATGGGTATTAAAACGTAAGTATAATTTCACTTAGATATTTTTTTGTAATTTGTTTAAGTCCAAATTGATTTCTTGATCAAAAACTCAGAAAGGTTGGAGAAAAATTATGAAATACTTCAATACGATTTTAACATCTTTTAAGATCGTATGAATATAAGATAGAAGGTAAAAGATATCATCATTATGAGATCATATACTATCTTAATCAGGTAGCATTTCAAACAAGAATTCCTCTTCCACCGTCACTAATGATGATATGGATATGTGAATGATATTGTGATGTTTAGTTATTTCTGACTTTCTAATGTTTTTAAGATTTGGATATTTTTTATTTGAAATAATGTTATTTTTATAACTTTTAAATTGTAACTTTCACATGTTATCTTGTTTAATATTTAATTGACATATCATGTTACTAGCACTGCAAACCTTGTTATGTCTTAAATTTTGAAACAAATGTAGCACTTGAAATGTTATTATATTGTTTGGAACATGTTTTTATTGTTTGTTACAAACGTAGCATTTCAAATGTTTTTTTTAATTCATTTTTGAAATAAATATTGTAAACGGTTACGAAAACCGTTCACGATGTATACATGAAACAAATTTCCAGAAAATTTACATTTTTGTAATAAAAAAATCGTGAAGAAACCGTTCGCGATTTGCAAATGATAAAATGTATAGGTTTCTGTAACATTTTCATGTAGGTGGAATCGTCAACGATTTTGAAACCGTTATCGGTGCCCATAAACCTCTATTATGTTTTGTTTACATTATAACAACATAAGAATATAAGATAGAAACTTGAACAACATAATATTAATTACACAAAGCGCTTATAAGATAGTACAACAAGTTCTAATAATCTTAGTTAAATTAATTCTTCATATCCAGGAATAAGAAATATAGAAATTATTTCATTTTTTATGTGTTCCTGAAGAATGTCTTCGAATCGATCTTTTCTTATGAGCATTTCATATTTCCAACGACCCGTCAAAAGGGCTGGGTCAGGTCTAAGCCAAAAATAGGCTGGGCCAGGCCGATAGGTTGGGTCGTTACTCCACAACACTAGACGTTACTCTCTCCATTCGGTATTAATTAATTCCTTCGTTTCAGTATAATCAAAATTTATTTCTTTTTGTCAATTCAAATTTAATCATAATTTTTCTATATTTGAAATTTTTTTTATCTTAAAATAACAAATATACCCCTATAACTGGTTTGGAAAAAAATCCCATCCTGTAGTATATGAAATGATGAAACTCATGTTTTCCCTTCAATTTTGGTTTTGAGTTTTCCTTCTCTTTTTCTTCTTCTTCATCTTCTTTTCCTTATTTTGTTTTTCGTTAAGCGGCATTCCTGCAATCCTAAACAAGCTATAGGCTGTAGGGGTAGTTTTATCAAATGAATAAAGTAGTACTATGTTTGATATTTCATAAACGTGAATTTATTAAAAAATATTGTTTGATTGTCCGCGAATCATTTGTAATGTAGTTAATTTTATGATTTTTTTTTATGATAGTAGAGTTTACTGTAACAGTAATGAGAGGAGATAATAAATGTATTATAATTGAGTTTATTTGATTTTATATTTTATTACATAAAAATTTTTCAAATATGATAATATTATAATTATTGTAAAATATCCAAAGAAAAATATTACATTTATTATGAAATAGAAAGAATAAAAAGAGTATAACAAATTAAAAATTACTCTAGTCATTTCATAATATATACAATATTTTCATTTTTAATCAATATTTAATCTAAAAAATAACATAAATCATATTTTGATATAATA
>LIEC01006216.1:0-39044 GCA_001925005.1 Drosera capensis
AGAAAAATTAATATAGATAATCGATATATGAAATCTGTTGGATATCTCAGTCAAAAATTAAATTTCTATAAAAAAAAATAATATTATAATATTATATCATATAAATAAAAAAATAATATGAAGGTGACTCTTTTTGTTGGATTTTATTCGAGTTTTGATTGATTGATGATAAAAATATGACATGAGAAAAATGATCGTGTACGAACTCCATGGTGTTGAGAACATTGTTTAATGCTTGTATGTTATTTCATTCGTCTTAATATAATTATTATATTTTATTTTATATATGTAAATTTAATTTTTTTTCAATTTTAATTTTTAATTATATATACTTTTCAAATATGAAAACTTTACAAATAATTTGAAACGGACAGTTTTGATAAAGCGATGCAATAATTTTTAGACAGAGATAGTAGTATTTCCTCCCTTTCACATAAATTATATTTCTTCGACCCATATTAAATACTATAGCATATTGATTCGATACGAAAATTTATGTGAATGTTAAATTTATGTAGATTTTGATGAAGAAATAATTTTTTTGATTGATAATGAGATTTACTGTATCACTTGTGAGAAAAGATAATGAATCTATTATACCATATGAAATTGATTTAATATTTTTTTAAATTAAAAGATGGAACGTTTTATTTATTTTGGGATGGTTCGAAAAAAAATGTTATGTTTAATTTTGAAGGGAGGAAGTACTATTTGATAGTAATTGTATTATTGAGCATGAATTTTTTATGGGTTTGATCATTCGTCTTAACGATACAATAAAATTACTCAAATTAAATTATCATTAATATTTTATGATAATTTTAAATAAAACGACGTTAAAAAGGTTTATATCATCTAGACAAACGTTGTAATTTATGTAGAGCGGAGTGAATAGAAGTGTTGGAAAGATTTTAACTCAAAATGAAATTCCATCGCTTTGAAGAATTATTATGTGTAACTAATTAGCTTAATCATAAGTTGAGTAAGCTTAATCCCGAAGTCCTTAGTTCAATGAAAATACATCGTTTGAAGAATTATTGTGTAACTAATTAGCTTAATCACAAATAGTCCTTGTTAGTCTGTATCGCAACAAGACAACACAAATTTAAATCTTGAATATGAAAAAACTAAGAAAAAGATACTGCTAGTAAATCGTCACACGTTGCCCCTAATCCGTTTCAGTTTCAGGAAAATCTTTTTTCCAAATTCCAAAAATATAATCAAAACGCAGCAGCCTATTTCGTTTCCTCCCTTTTTTCCTTCCTCTCACACACAAAACCCTAATCGCACTCTGCAGCCACCTCTTCTCAATCCATCTCCGTCGCTTAATTTCCAAAAATCTCCACCGTCGATTTCGATACTCATCGATCATCATAAAGAACTTTGGGATTGATCATTTGTCTGTGTTGTTTGGTGTGGTGACGATTCGTTTTAGGGTTTTGATTTGCGACGAAACAATCGCAATCTGATTGTGAATTCGAGGTTAGGGTTTCTGAACTTCAACTTTGATCGTGGATTCGATCAGCATTGTTTGTTCTAGGGTTTTGGAAATTCGGTTTCGTTTGATTGTGGGTTCTGTGGTGGGATTTTCAATTAGGGTTTCGGGTTCTGTCCTGCGATATTGGAGAGAATAGAATGATGAGGTTTGTTTGATTGAGTTTTGGGCATGAGCTTGTTTTCGTAGCAGTGTTGCTGCTTTGCTTCTCGAGTCGATGTTCTGTGGTTTTGGGGAAAAAATTGTGCTACATTTGTGTGGGAAACGATGAGGGATTGATAGACTGCTGCTTTTGGTACTGAATTCCATCTTCGAAGAGAAGATGAAAGTGTAGTGGCCACCGGTTTTCGTCAATTCTGTTCTGGGGTTGATACTTGATTGGCTTCTTTCTTTCTAGGCTGTTTCGCCTATTTGCAAACGTGGTTCTCCTTCTGCACGAATAAACGGTTTACTGTAAGGAACTTAGTGTTTGATTGTACAGAGTCAGAGAAAGAATTATTTGAATTGGCTTACATATAGTAGCCTGTTGGTGGTTCACTTTTGGGGGAGTATATAACTGAATGGACTGACTGAAGAGCGGTGCATGGAGAGTGAGAAGTGAATATTTTTGTGGAACTGCGTGCCAAGATCAAGACCGGGAGTTGGTTTTTTCTGGTATTTGCTCTTGGCTGGAACATAGTATCCGAGGAGGTCTTGAACTTTGCTGAGTGTAAGTTTGGAAGTTGCAGAAGGTGAATATCGTATGTATAGTATTGATCATGTTTGATTTCACTCATGGAGAAAAGTGAACGTAGTTTAGCTCCAGAATGGCTGAAAAATGCTGGAAATGGTTCTGGGGGTGGCACTTCAACTCACCATAACCCGTCGTCACATTCAGGTACTTCACAAGATGGCCTTTCTTTTGTTTTTCTACATTGAATTTTAAATGTGTGATTTTTTTCTTCTTCTGATTCTGGTACAAGCTCCTAACATCATAATTACTCTTGGATTTGTTTTGCTTTAGATGGTCCTCTGTCGACTTACCCAAAAAGAAATAGACCTTCCAAAAGCAGTGCTAGTGGTGATTCACATCGCCCTTATCTGGATCGGAGTTTGTCCTCTAATGCTAGAACAAGTTCCAGCAGTAATGGTTCAATCAAACATGATAAGAACTACTCAAGGTCATATAGCAATTTTAACAGGAACAACAGGGATAGGGATAGGGATAGGTCAGCAGTTACTGATCACTGGGACACTGACTTTTCTGACCCATTAAGAAGCATTTTGCCGTGGAGGAATGAGAATGACCTTTTGAGACGCTCGCAGTCCATGCTGTCAAGGGAAAATGATGAGTCAGCACTTAGAATTTCCTTCAATTCAAGGAGCAATAGCCTAAGAAACAGTGACTACTCCAATGCTCCTTCAGTTGTTAGTCAAGCTGACGTCCAGCAGGTTCCATTTGAAAGAGATTTTCCATCCCTTCAATCTGAGGAGAGACCTGTCACACCAGAGCTAAGCAGAGTTCCTTCTCCTGGATTGAGCAGGGGTGTCCAAAGCATGCTGATCGTGAATTCTATGTTGACTTCTGGGGATGCTCGAACGCTTGCAGATGTGTTTACTGAGGTTGGAGGTAACAGTACAGGATCCTCGCCTGGATTACAGCCTGCTTTTCCTACTTCTTTTGGAGCGATATCCACATCAGGAGGCCTTAATATGGCAGAAGCGCTGGTGCGTCCTTCAGCCCGGTCTCACTCTTCTGAGGTATTCCCGTTCACCTAAATCGTACGACATTTTGTTCGTTAATGCCATCCATGACTGACGGTTCAATTTCTTTTCTCTGCAGAACCAGAAGCTTGAAGAGCTGGCTATCATACAATCGAAACGGCTGATACCCATGACACCCACTGTGCCTAAAAGTTCGGTAGGTGACCAGCTGGGATATTACTGTATATGCATCTCATCAGTCAGATATCATGCACACCCTTGTTTTCTTTATGGTCTAAATGGCTATGTCTTTTTCTGTTTCGCCTTCAAATTCTCGCATGGATCCATGCTTGTGACTTGAAGTGCAAGACTGTCACTTTCTTTCTTTTTTTTCTCATGTGTTTTTAGATCCTCTTTTTTAAGTATGGTTTGAGACCATTAAAGGCACACTTAGTTTAATCCATGCCAATAGCTAAAAAAGAATTCAAGTATAGGGGATGTAGTTGGCCTTAATCCGTTTTACTTGTTGGAATAATTTGCACTCTTTACATCTGTGTGAGGGTTATAGGTCTCCCTTGTTTAGTTATTGAATCTATTATAACTCCTAAGCTTATTAATCTATCAGTGCTTTACAGTAATCTCTGGTGTTAAATATATTAAGGCACACTTTTTCAGCTTGATGAATTTATTTTTTCTGGGTCTATGCTTTATGGCTACTGTTATGGTCTGCAATTGTTCTCAATTTCTTTGGTAGGTATAGAAAAATATTGTGGTTTTCATTTTGCAGTGAAATTTGGACACTGATCATTGCTTGTTTGTGCTTTCATTCTAAGCTACAGGTACCTAATTCTTCAGATAGACTTAAGCCCAAGACAGCAGCTAGAGTCATCGAGCCAGCTGTAACACCAAAGAATGGTTATCTTAGGTCCGAAGTTCCTAAGCCATCTCTGACACCGAAGCTCCAGGTGCTTAAACCCGTACTTGAAAACGGTGCACATCCTGCTTCAAAGGATGCTACAAGTCCAACAGCAGCTATGAATACGAGAAATGCTAATCTCCATCCAGCTGGCCCCCCATGTATAGCTCCTGTCATATCTAAGAATCCCGCCAAACCTAAGCTTGAAAGGAAGGCACAAGCTCAAAGCCGGACTGATTTCTTTAATAGTGTGAGAAAGAAATCTATGATCAGCACATCTGTCACTGCTGAATCAAATCCTGTTCTTTCAACTTTTACACTGGAGAGAACGGATGAAGAAAATAAAGACGTGATAAGTAACCCTACCAGCCCATCTACCAAGAATTGTGACGTCAGCAAGTGCAATGGCAATGCTAGCATAACCAACCGGTCTTTCAACTTGGGGAGTGAAGAGGAACAATATAACTTCATGCGAACTATGGGGTGGCAACCGGCATCCGTTTCCAGTGATGATGATGAAGGTCTCACAGAGGACGAGATAAGAGAGTTCTGCGAGAAGGTATTCAATTCATCCTTAACTTATTCTCTTCTTGCCGCCTATGCATATTTACAAGATCGTCAAAATGACTTCTTAGCCGAAAAATATCTGGGAATAGGATGGTTTTGACCGGTGGATTATAGGTGATATATCGTGCATAAAAAATATCCTTTTTGTAGTTTTTTTTTTTGCATTCCTTTTGTTAAAGAAAATATAAAATGGGCAAGACTGTCTGAGACCACTGCATGTGTTTTGGTCGACTGACTCTCCTCCTATCTCATTTGCCACCTCTTTCTTCTAAAGAGAACCTAACCTGTAATCTCAGCATTCTGTAGACTTGCATCCTGATCCTTCTAAGTACATGGTGTGTTATGTAGATACTGAACTGCAATGGATCTCTCTGTAAAACATAATGAACCATGCCACCCAATATATGCCTAGTTCTGTTTTTCTCCCCTACTAGTATCGAGTTATGATGTCTTGTATCCTGCAGTATATGGAGCTGAAACCTGCACTGAAAGGATTTCTGATCAAGCTTGAAGTGACATGTCAGGATGAAGAATCCTCCGAACCAAGACCAGCTGACAGAACAAACTGAGGATACAATTTTTTCTGTTATCGTGATACTGGCTCAGTGAAAGTAGCATATATATTGAGGGTAACTTTTTTTCTGGTTTATCTTCATCATCGGTTTTTGACGGGAAAAGCATTTATTGAGTTGGAGCTGAAAGAAATGGGACAGTTTGGATAATAAGTTTGTTGATGCTAATTCCTGCATTATCCGAGAGGTTTGGCATTCGCTTTTGGTGATGATGAAAATGGGGGTTTAGGACTAGAGGTCTTAGTTTGTTCTGCGCTCCAGGGATGCTGTATCAAAAATTGCCTCCTTCGGCAGTTTTTTCTGCTTCTCGGCTTCATCTGCAAATGAATAAGAAATGTAGAAAGCTTTATGGCATCCTGATCAAATTTACAGTAAAGGTTATTGTTGAGGTTTTTGATTTATGAATTCTTGTATAGTCTGGTTATTTTAATTGTTCCTTTCATACATCATTTTCTGCGTTTCTGGATTTGCTTTCCTCGCACATATGCCAGTTTGCCCGTCTCTGGTAAATAGGTAATGCATCTGTAGCTGCCTCTCAATGACAGTGCAGGCTATCACCTATGGGTTTCTATGCCGATGTTCCGTTTACTTGTTTTTCTGGTTCGGCAGCCGCTGGCCATCAACGAATGGCTTTATAACGCGATGAACTTCTTGTCATGTGGGAACCTAGTTTTGTTCATATGCATCTTGTTTTTCGGTGATGGAATGGTATCTGTGATGTTCGTTCCATGTGTTGCACAACTGTTATAATTTTTCTAGTGAAAAACACCAGTGAAGCACTGAAGCTAGATTAATCAGTTTTATAGGTGCGCTGTTGTTCTTTCAGTGCCAGGGTCTATATATTGGTGAATGCATGAACCTTAACGGGTTGCAACTGTTACAGGAGTTAATCTTAGGCCCTTGATATGTAGATTAGTATGTTAGTGATGCTCCTGTTTAAAAACTCTGAAGTACAAAAGGGTAAGCGCGTTGAGCGTCATGGTAATGGATGCCCATGACGCCCCAATTCTGCTCAACGCCGCTTGGCTTCAGATTCTCATTAAACATGGCGAAGATAAAGGTGTCATACTTAGTTCTAGGTCGCCTTGGTGTCCCGCTGTTCTTCACATGATAGATCATGTTTTGGTTGTAGATCATTGTTCGACGATGCATCCAACATAGCGTCAAACAAATTGTAGTACTTGAAGTTTCCATCGATCACTACTGGAGTCTTTGACTGGAAAGTGGCATACTCAAATGAGATTTGCTTCGGTTGCGTTGCGTAGGCAAAATATGGGTAGTAATTCAGGAAAATCGGGTTACCTGTACCGGCGAGCCAGGAGAGGATCTGTGACATGGTGCTGGCAGTTTGGCTGGAAAAGGTGCAGGCGGAGGGAGGGTAGGAGGCTAAGAGGACCAACAAGGGGACGCTGGTGGAGACTTTGGTGTAGCGTGGGCCAACTGCTATGAGGGCGTTGCGCATGTTGTTCATCGCAGGGACTAAATAGTTTGCATAGCCTCCTGGCACCAACTCGTTGCCAAGGGTGACCCATCCAAAGTTGACACTGTTTTTACGGGGGACTATCCAATATCTGACCCAGTTCGCGGCAGCTGCAGGGTTGCTGGCAAGGGATGGGAGGTCTTCATTTCCGGTGTCGAGGGAGACCTTGATCCCAGAACCACGTCGAGCGTCGAGGACGTCAGCACGTGGCTAGAACAGACAGACTTGAGGGATTCTCTCCGACTTCATAATGTTGATCGCGGTGCCTGCCGGAGGCAGGTTGTTTCCCAGAAAGCTGTAATTGACACCTACGTTGGCACCTGCATTCGATCTAACTTCACTCAGTATAGGAATGGGGATAAAAGGTACAGAGTGAAGAGTATGTAAATGCCATAGTTAGCGGGTCGCGGTTGTGGTAACAAAAGTTAGAAGAAATATTATTTCTATTAGTTTAAAACATCTTCTCGGAATCTCATGGTTGAGTGATTGAAACTACAATGGTATAGGGTTTGCAGCCTAACAACCCATAAAGAAAAAACTCAAGATTGTTTTGTGACTATACAAATTCTCATCGAGTTAACTCACGTATCGAAGGAGTCAAGTGGATGAAAAAGTAGAGTGAAAGTTGTGAAAAGCGCCAATTTCTTCAGCGAACACCCCATTACAGAATTCAGCGACCATCGACTAAAGGGGAAGGGTGTTTTGTTCAATTAGGAAAATCATCGACGACGAGAAGCGGAGATACTGTTGTTCTGTATCTCAGTACTCTGCTGCTCTGCCCATGTTTATTTTTCGTGCAAACCCTGCTAAGCTTTACCCCTCGTTTATCTCTAAGAACTTACTCATTTATCCCGACAGGATCATCTTTGAGGATTAATATAAACAAGGATCGTGTAAATGACAATTCAATTCAATTCATTTTAAATGGGAAATATAAATGAGAAGAAAAATGACAATGGACAATGGTCACATTGAATTACTACAGATCAAGATTAGTGATCCGAGGGTGGTGTCTTTGCGGGCGGGGCGGCCTGAAATCGTCCAGCAATGTGGCTTATATGCCCATTTTTTGTGTTGCTTTTACCGTTTGATGGGGATTGAGATTTGGCTTATCTGCAGATTAACTGTGAAAATAGGGGTTGTTTTTGGCTCAATGCACCATGGGAAAAACGGTCCTTTGACAAACCAGCACGAGCCGCGGTTGCTCGAGGTTTTTCGGATATGACATCAACAACACTCCATAATGTGATTATTTTGCAAAAGAGCAAGAGCAATTAGCTCGCTATATACAACCCTTCCCTCTAACCATATGATTAGGGTTCGGCACCTTCCAAGGATATCGTGAAATGATCACCCTATTATAAATATAATAGATAACATGAATAAGACTATACACAAACACATGCGACACAAAAAATTGAATACATGATACATATTATAAGTATCCTTGAGATCCAGGGAGAGCCAAGCTTACTCGTTGATCATGTGGCACAAAAGAGAAAGACAAATCTATTGGGAATAAGCAAACATAACATGCATTATGATCTTTAGCATAAACACTAATGTAGGCAACACGTTTGCAAACTAGGCTGAAGCAAGATCCAATTTGCATGTCAGCATAAACTTAAGATCCAAAATTCGATGTACATGAATAAAATGCGAACTTCAAAATCATCATTTACCCCCAACAATTAAAAATCCAACCGTACAGTAAACGACTAACTGGTTAAGCCCCGCTCACATTGGATTTAATCATCACGCTCGGCAACACACGACAAGTATTCACACCAATGCAAAGTTGCAAACAAGCGCTTCCATGCAAGAGACTGAAGAAACTTTGGCTTCCAATGGCAGCATATCTTCAATCAATCTGAATGTGAGGTCCAGTACATCAGACCGCTGCATAAACAACGGCTTTAGTAAGGAAATTCAACAAGCATAAAACTAGAACGAGCTTCCAAAAATTCCATAGCCACAATGTTGATGACGCCAAAAGAGCGCAAAACACAAAGAATGAGGCTCCAGTGAGATAAAAGCGCAAAAGCACTAGAACAAATCACATTCCTTGTCAAGTTAGGCTGAATGTGCCTGGCAAACAAACCACATCGGCAAGCTTTAGTGGGCTTCCAAGTCCAACAAAGAAGAATGCACATAGTAAAAGATTTAAGAAGAGAGACCTAAATTCCTCAATTACAACTCAAGAAACGATAAACCAGAAGCCAGTCATTTCATTTCTACAGAACATGAACAAAAGCAGACAAAAACTAATTCTCGTGTCTTACTGCATTTCATCTTTGTGTTGATTTAATGATCATCATGTTCATACATGGAAGACTACCAATAAAGCGATATCTATTAAACAAAAGCATTTGTCCCAGAAGAGCAGGCTACCTGATTAGCACAAACACGCACTGCAAGACACCCGCTGTGCCTGTCCATGCCGAAGTGCCTGATTTCTCCAATGCGTCTTTTATTAGTAGCCCAACTGATGCAGCTAGAGAGACAAAGGATATAACATAGGCAAGAAAAAGCCAGAGCTTCAACCTACACTTCACTAAACAAGTTAGAACCTCTCTACGGACACAGAATAGAATATTCAATCAGACCGTAAACACAGATCAGTATATTCAGCTAGACCAGAGCCAAGGAAAGATCACGCCTCGCAATCATATCTATCGAATACCCCTCCCCACACAATAAACTATATTTTCCACTCTGAAGCTTTGAACTCTCTTTTCGAGACTCTCGCATTCACAAATGTCAGTCATACTTTGCTGTTTGCATATAATCAATCAAGTTAAACCGTCCACATAGCCTTATCAAGCTTAAGCACAAACAGGTAGTGTCAAGCATCTGGTATAGTTTTATGCTATTTCACTATGGCAGAAAAATATTACATTGGCTGAGCTAGACTCCAGGATATGTATATGCAAACCCATTAGTGGGATATAATACATTAACTTTTTTTCCCCTCTGGAGGCCATAGCAGACTCATCTACAGAATCAAGCTCAGAAAGACACAGAAACCCAACACAAAGCAGTGACTGATATAAGTTGCACCAGACTTACCATATCACAACATACGGTAGATTAGGCAGTTCTAACATATTTTATAGTCAGTAGAGGTACGTGTGGATCATGATTCATCGGTCAACATAAGCGAACTATAGAGCTGGAATTGGATATGTACGCAAGCTGACACTTTATCAAATAATGTCCAATCTTTCAATAGAATTAAAAAAATAAAAAATACAAAGATAGATCCACACAAACCAACTTACACCAGCAAGAACCTTGTATACACGATTACTACCACCTGAGCAAACAACCGCCAAGTATTGCTAAACTATGGAATACGTTTGATCCAACTAATCCTCCTGGCTGTGAACAGAAACTACCAAAAGTAATTCCAAAGCACACAAGCATCAGTGAAAATTAATCGATACTGGTTTCCTAAACAACCCAAATCATTTACACATGAATGGGAGCCACGATCACTAGGGCCCATCAAGCTGGTTTTAAAAGTGCATATGCCTTATGAATAGTCATAGTCACACTTCTAAACATAAATTCCTTTTAACTTCTAATCAAATTTGTTTATAAGCAATACTAGTATACAACATGAATAAGGTAGACCGGGATCATCTCACCTCACATGGTAAACGACTCAACCTAAATCCTCCAATGTGGGGAGAGGACAGCGGATCAAAACCCGCTGAGTGCTGAGCTATTTTATGATGGTGAGCTCGTCAACAAAAACTGGCTTAAAGGGTCCTCCAGGTTTGCGGGCTATTCGGTTCCTTCGGGAAATTCTTTAAAAAAAAAATGAACAAGGTAGAGCTGCTAGAAATTGCTTATCACAATAAGCACCTAAAGTGCATTTACAAGAACTTCTACCGCATAAGTCATTTGACTCACTTTAAACCCATACAACCAAACAGTTTATATCGTGGAAACCCTAATACTTCTCAGACCAAATGCGACTAATCCAACCACAACATCAACCAATATGAATCAACAGATCCAAAACATCTATCCACAACACCATCACCAAAAATCAATCAATCAGAACACATAAATCAAAATCGATAAAGAATCGGATCAGTGATCAAACACACCTCCACTCGCCTTCCTCATAAGGCGAGTAATCGATATCCTCCTTCCTCACGCAATTGAACATCAAAGCCGCCAGCGAGGCGAAGATTCCGGGGAGGTAGTGGACGAAGGAGACCTTCACGGAACTGCACACCACCGCGTCGACCCAAAACCACCACCCCGCTCCGAACACCGCGCCGGAAAACGCCGGCCCGAATATCGCCCAGAGCTCTGACAATTCCATTTAGCCGCCGGTGATGATGATGATGATGATGATGCGAGGTTGGGTTCTAGTTGGTGATGTGTGCTGCTGTTGTTTGCTTGAGAGTTGAGATTGGGGTTTTGGTTTTGTTGGTCTCTGGAGTTTAACTTGGTTCGATGATGAGTTTGCCTTCTGGTATGTTGTTTCGGCTTGACGAATACATGTTTGATCATTTAATTCTAGATGTATTTAATAAAAATTAAAAATTAAAAGTAAAACAAAATAAAAAGATATATTTTGAGATGAATGCCCAGTAATTAAAAAAACCATCAATATCACGTTGTGTCAAATTCCAAAACATATATATCATAATCATTTAATATTGATTGGTTATTTATATTAAATACATGTGAGTATATAATGTGTCATTATATAAATCCGTTTTTTCAAATGTTTATGTATATTCTGATCACATTTAGAACCCAATCGATAATTAGTTTTTTTTTTAATCAAGAAAAACCGATTCATATGTTTTTTTTTTCTAAAAAAACACATGAAAAGAAACAAAAAAACAAATAACATATAACTTTAGATGTACTCCCTTTGTCCAGAAAATTATAAAGGCTCATATTTCAAGATGTTTTATTCTTATTTTTAAAGATGTATGAAAATTATTTTATTAAAAATTATATAAATTCGTTTTTTTTCATATGTTTACGTATATTCTCATCACATTTGGATCCCAATCGATAATTAGTTGTTTTTAATCAAGAAAAACCTATAACACATGAAAGAAAAAAACAACAATTAACATATAACGTTAGATATACTCCTTTTGTCCAGAAAATTATAAATGCTCAAATTTCAAGACGTTTTATTCTTATTTTTAAAGATGTTTAAAAATTATTTTATTAAAAATTAAAATTCATAATTTAATCTATCATTATTATTTTATAATATTTTTATAAAAAATAATGATTGATCGTCCTAATCTCGAAATACATGACGTTGTGATTAATGTTTGATGAAGGGAGTATTAGATTTGTACCTGTTTCATACCGATTACAATAATATAGTAAAAATCTAGGGGTTTTTAGCTATCTCAAAGTATACATATCTTGTGTTTTTGGGAAAATTGTTAATTGTTATATTGTTATGGTGCATTACACTAATTTCTCATCGAATTGATACAGTAAAACTCATCAACATTAGAAAAATAATGTTTATTTATCAAATTATATAAAAAATTCAATATATATTTAACATCTCATATCAAATCAAATCATTATAAATATCATATAACATAATAAATATTATTTTTATTTTTATTTTATCATTCATTTGTTACGGTTATATTTTACATTTGCTCTCGGACCGTTCCACAGTAGTAAAAACTCAGACCAGATTTGTCCGCTTCCAACAAAACGCCATTTCGACATCGGAATTGAAATGGTAGCCACTCTCATTTCTTTTTCTTGCTCTCATTTCTCGATTTCACCCTCCATGAGATCATCGAATCCATGAAAACGACGAACTAGGGTTAGGGTTTCGAATCTGGAATTGAAATGGAACGGTATTGTAGTAATTGATGAATGCTAACTAGCTATGTTACTTCTAGTTGAGGATGACTGCTAGGGGACCGATCTGTGGTTTTTCGAGCTCCGGCGGCCTCCGGCTCGCCGCCGGAGAGGAAGAGATCGGTATCTATTGGTGTGGATTATTTTGCACAGGCTTGTAAGGCGTTGACGGAGCGGTCACCGTTTGATACTGATGAGGTGGTGGTGGCTCTACTTCCAAGAGGATTGGCTGGCTTGGTGTCGAAGCAAGGGGATAGTAGGAAGAAGCATAAGAAGTCGAATGCCGAGTCCAAGGTTTCGAGGAAGGGTTCGGGGGTGCGGGATGGGAGTTCGAGGTTGTGGATTGAGTTTGAGGAGTGGTTTAGAGAGTTGACATTGTTGGATATTGAGAAGTTGTATAAGATGTGTGTTACTCTTGATGGTTGAGCTAGCTGTTCCGTGTTTAGAATCCCGTTTCAAGGCGATGCTGTTGTTCTTGGGAAGAATGAGTTAGATATAGAGATTGTAAGGATAGGAAAGGGAGATGTTGAGGAGAGTGATGATGATCCAGTCAGGGTGATAAAAGATGATGTGAATAAGAATCCTATGGAAATGCATCCCAATGTCGAGGCTTTGGTGGCAGTGAAGCAGCAGCCTATGTAATTGAACGACATTTTGTAGAATGTGCGTATGTAACTTTCCATAGAAACTTAGGTTTCTAATGATTAGAGAATGAGCTCAGGGGTATGGATTATGTTGACCGATCCCCTCTATAGCTTTGTAAATAAACTTATTATTTTCAATGGTAAAAATAAAAATAAAAAAATGAACTAATTCTTTCTCTTTCCGAGCCAAGTAACATAATATCTGTGACTTTGCTCTGCTTATAATACACTGCTTTTGTTTCTTGTTCGTCTTCACAAGCTCAGAAACCTTTTCCTCGTTGACAAACCAAATTTTGATAAGAAGCCCTATGCAGAAGCCTTGGGTGTTCTGTAACTTCTGTTTAGAACATCACTGCTTTTTTATAATGTCTATCTGATGGCATCATATCATTCTTGCCTTCCTTTGTCTACGCCTTTATCCAGGTTGAGATGGAGAGGTTGCGCATATTATGTGAGAGAATCATCAAGCGTGAGAAGTTAAAGGTAAGTTGTTACTGTTCTGGATGCGACTGTTTCATTATGAGTTGCTTGCATATTGTTATTGATGTGCTGCATTGCTGGTTGCCAGCTCGAATTGAATGGTCTACTTGTCTTCTTATTGTCATTTTCATGACCACATTATTTACGGTGAATATTTAGAGTACATTGCTTATCCACTTTTAATTTTGCATCTATCTAGATTGACCAAAGGTTGATCTCTAGTTAGACTCTACTCTCTACTGCTTTGTCCTATCCAGATGATTAGAACTAAACTGAAAGCGAATACAATGTATGGCTCCCAAGCCAAATGGCATATCTTATTTTCATAAACCATGCATTTCATGTCTTGAATGGGTCATGAAGAAACGTTAGGTTTACTGATTGCTTTGGATTGTCAAGTTTTGATATGAACTTTCTTGTTCCCATCGTACATTCAAAATGCAGCGGGAATTGGTGATTTGTTCGCATGATGTTCTTGCTTCTAAAAGAGATTATGTGGCTTTCTCGATGCTTGTTCGTGGCCCCCTCTCACTTCTTGACAGGAGCTCAGAATCAGCTACAACTTCGCTCAATGCACACGGAGCTGTTTCTAGGTCAGGCAAGGATGCACTACGAATGCGCGAAGATGACCAAAAGGCAGATGGTAGCTCTACATCGCAGCGTCTTCTGATACCTTATCGAAAGCACAGTGTAGCTTCTTCTGGAAATCAACTTTCTCGTAAATGGTATAAAAAAAAAGCTTTCTCGTAGAGCATCTCCTGCTTATGGAAGTAGCATTTCAGAAAGCGGAGAGTTAGAGTTCAAGTCCAGGAAGGTACATTTTGTGCTGTTTTCACTTGCAAGAACAACCAATATCACTTCGAACTGAATTTTTTGCATGGCAGCTCACTGAAACATTTGAGAAGGAGCTGATAATGACATCCGATCAAGCTTCGATGAAGAATGGCGGTTGCCAAGGGGATACATTTGTGTCCCTCTTGATTGCCTCTCGAATCAAGAGCTTGTTGACATGGAATCAGTTGGGAGAAAAATAACGTAATGGATAGAGGTATGACATTGTTTTCTTCTGGGTTTTAACTGGCGCTTAAGAAATTTTGGTTTGTATGGCGTTAACCCCTATGTTCTTTACCTCGAGGTCTGGTGGAGAAGTTTTGGCTTCGGTTGTTTTGATTCATTGCGTGATCAAGTGTACACGAGTAGTGAGACTGTATGTATCATGTGTCTTCGAATGGTTCAATAGGCAATCCCCAGAGTAAGGCGCAATAGCCGATTGGAGACTGGTATTGAACGAAAGGATAGAATGTCTAGTTTTAGCGCACTGTAAACACCAATGTGCATATATTGTTAAAAAGTTCGAAGGAATGGCTTGTATATCAGTTAAATACAAAAGTCAAATTTAGATGAAGAGGTTAGTTGCATATGGTTAACTAGTGTCCGTACTCAATGCACTAAGGCGGTCCTTTCATTTTAGCAACCAGTGAGTCCCTTTCTCTTCTCTTCGTTAGTTTTTTCATACTTTCCCGACACCACTGGCCGCCCACGGCACTGCTTCATGGCGGCTCCTCCTCCGCTGCAGCCACAGCGGCAGCAGTCTCGGCAGTGGGAGCCAACACCCACACCCTAGCTCTTATAAATTTTATGAAGTTTTGATTTTATAGGGGATTGATGTAAAGTTTGACACATGTATAATGACGATCAAATATAATTTTTATAACTTTATCGTGAAAGGTTGTATAAGTTAAGTATTTTAATCTAATATATGTTACGAGACGATTAGACATAATTTGATATGAAAACGAGATTTATATTTATGTATATAGAATAATATAAAATACGTATATGTTATAAAGTTTATGGGACGGAGAGAGTGGTAGAAAAAAATTGACATCACAATATAAAGATTTACATGATTCATCTCGTTATTAGGATTACATCCATGATAATCAGACAAATATTATCATTATCGAGATGAATATTGTTATAAAAAAATTTATTCATCAACTTAGTAATTTTGTGACATCATATTTATTAAAAATAATACTATAATATTTAAAATAATATTATTGTGATTGTGTAAATTTTTAATGAAAAAATATCCATATATAAACTCATATTTATTTTAAATTCTATCGATAATTCAAAATCTTTCTTTTTGGCTTTTGCTCGGCTCTCCTGATGACTTGCTGCCTCTCGGTTTTTCTTCCCCGTCGTCAACCACCTTGTATAGAACTTCATGAAATGTGGACATGAGAGATCAAATTCCAAGCACTCTCTTTCAGATGTGGTCATATACAGTAAAGTCCAACTTCTCATATATTTGTTTATCTTGAGAATATCCAAGTTCCCTCCCATTTTAATTGACTTTGCAAAATCAATATCCAAGTTTCCACCCATTTTAATTGACTTTGAACAAATCAATATCTTACAAAGGTTTGGGTGGGTGGGGGGCGGGGTAAGGTTGGGTGGTTTCTGCATTGATGAAGCATTGCCAAGTAGGGGAAATAGTGAGTGAGTGCTCAACAAGAATTGAAGACAGCATGGTGAAGGACACAGCAACTACCCATTATGATCAGCTAATCTGTTCTCGACTTTAATGTCTTCACCGAGACCACACCAGCAAATATAGGAAATACCCACAGGCCACAGGTATGGTAGCTCAACAACCCATCCGGCCCCCCTTCCTCATTACTTCTTCCTCGCTACCTGCTCTGCTGTGGTATAGTTTTCTTCACTTTCAGTATTTGCTTTATCTGCATCGTGTTGTTTCATTTTGCAGTGCTGTGTACCGAATAATATTGTCGGAAATGGTTTACTCGGTGGAGGTGGAGGGGCCGGTGGCGGCGACGGATGAGACGCCGTCTGCGGGTGGTGTGCGTCGTTGCATTTATGCCAAAGACGGACTCGGTGATGCTCCCAGTGGAGTTGAGTCTCCTTGGCAGCTCTTCAGGTATACATACACTATCATTGTACTGCTTGCTCTCACATTACCCCTTCTTCATTTTCTAGTTCTAAACTAGCTTCGGATTGTTTTTCCACTGTTGAATGATGAGTGAGTTGACTGGCTTTCGTTTTCACTGCCAGCGAGTCTGTGGAGAGAAACCCCGGCAATCCCATGCTCGGTCGTCGTCAGAGCATAGACGGCAAGGTGATCCACAACCCTCCCTCCATTTCTTCTTCTTTCCGTCCCACATTTCATGCAAGGAAAAAGGAAGTTTGTTGCTATCAATATACAAATTGTGTGTTGTTATAACACATCCAGCGTTAAAATTTTCTTTAACTGTTTTTGTTTTTTAAATTGACTAACCATTTAATCTCTACCATCCATTAATCATTAACAACACATAATGTTAGTATTATATTTCTTATCCCCTATCACGTAACTTGTCATGTTAGATGTACAAATCTCTGTATGTTATACTATCAATTGTTGATTGTTGATAACATGTGTTAATTAATTGGTCTAATTAAGCAAGACAATTGGACCCTTATTTGGTATAAATGAGGGTTGGTTTGTGCTAGGTAGTTTTATATATTTAATAGGCTCGAGACAACTAGGTCACCTTTCCTAGGTGGCGAATTATTGATATCAGCCGACTTAGCATTATGAAAAAGAGAAACAAGAAAAACTTAGGATTAGGAAAAAGAAAAACTAGAATGTTCTTCCCTGGTTTGATAGATTTCTTCAATTCCACTTGTCATGGAGTTTTTCAGTTGCGCATCCATGATGATCAATTGCTTGCAACATTTCCTTTATGTCACAAAAGGGTGGGGGAAGATAGCCAAAAAGTGAAAAGTTGGAGAATGTTGTTTGCTAAATTTTCAGGCGGGACCATATGTTTGGCTCACGTACCAAGAAGTCTATGATTCTGCGCTTCAAATCGGCTCTGCTATTCGGAAATGTGATGTTAATCCTGTAAGTCTGTCTTTTTTTGTCTCTTTTTTTTTTTAATTCTGATTTGAGCGCTGCTGGAGCTATTTTTTTTTTGTTTAGATGAATAAGATTAATTTCGAGTACTGGGCTTGTTTTGTTGTTTAGGGCGATCATTGTGGGATATACGGGTCTAATTGCCCCGAATGGATTATTGCCTTGGAGGTGAGGTTAACTCTTTCTTCTTCATATCCTCTTGAAAAACTTTAATTGATTATGCCTATAGGTTGTTTGATTACAACAAAGTGCATATTGAACTACAATACCCACCGCAAGTTGATTCACACATGAAGTTGATTCAGCAATGGTCCTCGTTTTATCTCATCGTACTGTTCTCTGCTTCACCGCAGGGTTGCAACAGCCAGGCTATAACTTACATTCCATTGTATGACACTCTCGGTATGCTGACTCCTCATTTGCTCGATTATCTCTTGATTCTATGATTTTCCTGTTTCCATATTGAAAAAATGATAGTAATATAAATTTGGCAAGGTGCAATTTCTTGCAGGTAATAATGCAATAGAGTTCATCATCAACCATGCTGAAGTCTCGATTGCTTTTGTCCAAGAGAACAAGTTGCGAGCGGTAGGTCTCCATTGTTTGTCAGTCATGGTCTCGTTCGTTACATACGGGGATTTGGAAACTTGGAAATCCCACAAACGATGTTGCTACGCATAGTCTCCAAATAACAGCTATGCTGGCTCGTTTTATTTTTCTTCAGTAATTAACAGCTATATATGCAGATGATAAATTGCCTGCCAAGGTGTACTTCCTATCTTAAAAGTAAGTCTGAACTACCAAAAGCTATTCTTGGTCTATATTTCTGCAGATGCTAACATGTTTCCGTCTCTGATAATCAGCTATTGTCAGTTTTGGGAACATCACAGTCGAGCAAAAGAAGGAAGCAGAGGAACTTGGTGTATCGTGCTTCTCCTGGGAAGAATTTAGTCAGCTGGTAACAGTTTTAGGCATCTTACCTCTAGTTCAGTTGATTTGAAAATAGCACGATACAGCCTACCGGATCTGATCTACCTAGAATTTGTTTATATCAGCTTTTCTTGCCATCAATAAGTTGCAGAACACTCTAGTCTCGTTTTTCCTTCACTTCGTGTGTATCCTGGTTTCAGTTCACTTCTCAATCCAGAATGACTTGGCTTTCCATTTCAGGGGACCGTAGATTGTCAATTGCCTTTGAAACAAGTGACTGATGTGTGCACCATAATGTACACTAGTGGAACGACCGGTGAACCCAAGGGGGTCATCTTACCAAACTCAGCTTTCATGGCAGAAGTTTTATCAATGGATTACCTCCTTGATGTTACGGACAAAGTGGTACGAATTTTCATTTTGAAAGATAAAACCATATATATACAGGGTCCAGTACTTCAAATTCATTACGCCTTCTCCTGGTTATGGTTCAACATAGAACTCAAGCAACTATTTGGATTTTATTATTAATTCTCCTGGTAACTGGCCCAACTATTGAACTAAATACTACTAGTTCGATTTCAGCGCTTTCACTCTTTTGTCTAGAAACTGGAAACTGTAAATTAAGGAAACTAAGCTTTATTTCATTTGTCACAGGCCACTGCAGATGATGTATACTTCTCATTTCTTCCCCTAGCCCACATATTTGATCAGATAATGGAAACGTATCTCATATATAAAGGTTCCTCCATTGGGTTTTGGCAAGGAGTAAGTATACAATCGTTTCTGTTCCATGAGTTATTTGAAAATAAATTATGACCATGGTTACCGATAACCTTTTTTCTGTTCCTGGCCTGAAGGATGTCAGATATCTCATGGATGATCTCCAGCAACTGAAGCCAACCATATTTTGTGGGGTCCCTCGAGTTTTTGACCGTATCTACTCAGGTGCACCCCTTAATTAGTCTATTATCTCACCCGCTGCTACATAATCAGCACGTTTCTGCCCAAAAGTATCAATTCTCCACATCTCTTTGAAGGTATCTTGGCCAAGATCTCAGCAAGTGGTGCTGTAAGGAAGAGCTTATTCGATTATGCATACAAATAGTACGTCTCAAACGGTGGATTCCTTGACACGCACTTGCAATACTATTTCTCTTTATTTGATAAGACTACCACTGATGGTGTGTTATAAACAGCAAACTGTCATATCTGGAAAAGGGACTCCAGCAAGATAAAGCAGCACCTCTCTTAGACAAGCTTGTGTTTAGTAAGGTTTGTCTTCGAAATATATGAGTCTATCTTGTCTGAGCAAGTAATCTTCCGTGCCACGGTCATTCTTATTGTGTTTATCTCTGGCAGATCAAGGATAGCTTTGGCGGTAGAGTTCGGCTGATTTTTTCTGGAGGTGCCCCTTTGCCCCAACACCTTGAGGAATTCCTCAGGGTTGCTTGTTGTTGTGTATTGGCACAGGGATATGGTAAGCCTTTCCAAATCTGTGGACACATTTAGAATATTGGAATCCCTGAAGCTCTGTTTTTAGTCTTTTGCCTCCTTGCAATTTGTTTGCTTTGATGTTGTCAGGTCTGACTGAAAGTTGTGGCGGTTGTTTTACATCAATAGCCAATGTTTTCTCAATGGTTGGCACTGTTGGAGTTCCTATCACTACAATAGAAGCTAGGCTGGAATCTGTGCCCGAGATGGGTTATGATGCACTTTCTAGTATACCTCGTGGAGAAATTTGCTTGAGGGGGAATACTCTATTCTCTGGTTATTTTAAAAGGCAGGATCTAACTGAAGAGGTTCTTGTTGATGGATGGTTCCGCACTGGTAAATGCTCATAACTACTATGTTACTTGATAAATGCATCGGCTGTATAATGAAGCTGCTTTCCCTCTGGGTTGGAAGTATACTTGCCAAATGTGTACATGTTCACTCTTGGCAGACAGGGCTGGAAGTTTATGAGTGAAAGGCAAGCAAGGTGTAGACCGAATTAATCTTTCTCACCCTAGCTAGTTTTTCAAAATATTCAGGTGACATCGGAGAGTGGCAGCCGGATGGAACAATGAAGATAATTGACAGGAAAAAGAACATCTTCAAGCTTTCTCAAGGAGAATATGTGGCGGTGGAGAACTTAGAGAATATATATTCTCGATGTCCCCTCGTAACTTCCATCTGGGTTTATGGAAATAGTTTTGAATCCTTTCTTGTAGCAGTTGTGGTTCCAGAGAGAAAGGCCCTTGAAGATTGGGCAAGCAATGAGCATCAGACTGGAGACTTCAGTTCACTCTGCAGAAATGCAGAAGCCAGGAGGTACATGCAAGAAGAGCTAAATGCGACTGGACAAAAACTTAAAGTATGTTGCCATTCAGACTTGTTAAACTAGTTTGTCATGAATGGTTAACTCAACTATACTTTGTGCTATTTAACAAATGTGTGTGATATGCAGCTGCGAGGATTCGAGATGCTGAGATCTGTATACTTGGAGCCAATTCCTTTTGACTTTGAGCGCGACCTAATCACACCAACATTCAAACTGAAGAGGCCTCAGTTACTCAGATACTACAAGGTATGCGTCTTTCCCTGAGCCTTCATTTTAAATACATGCTGCAAACATTATATCTCCCGTGAGTTATATCTCCTTGTCTGATGGTTAAGCTAAGCATTTCAGACGGTGAATGGTGATGAAGAAGAATATGCTGACTTTTCAGTTTTGCACTGTGAAGTGAAATAAAGAGCAAGGCAATTGTTAGATCAAATTAACATTTATGATACACGATATTACCGACTTATTAAAGCTGGCTTTGCTGATACAATTTGCAGGAGGTCGTGGATAAAATGTATCGTGAAGCTAAAGATACGAGAGCATAAGATGGCAGATTGATCCTGACTCTAAGATGCAATAACTGAGCATGAGGTAGAAGTCGTTTGTTCAATGCGTGAACATTGCCGGATTTGTTTGCGCAAACTATAGCAGGAAAGCCTTTTTCTCAGATATAAGGGTCCTAAGCTTTGGCAACTGCTACTCTAGCCATTTCATCGATCTTAAACATGTAATTATGGTTTGGGTTTCGTTATTGGAACCCTGTAGATTGAATCTTATCGCGTACAGCGTGTATATCTTGGCATATCAAATTCTAAGCAAATTTAGACCCGTTTTTCTCGGACTTGATTCACGATTCATATAACTTAAGTTCATGAGCTCGAGGACATCCTTGGGTTGGGCAATTTGTCTCGGGAGAAGCCAATGGTGGATTATACAGTTGATCTGAAGCAGTGTGAACGATTTCTTTTTAGGCTTGGATCATGGATGGATATGTATGTACATCGGTATATTCATAGGTTTATCCGTGCAAAATATACAAATACACGATTGGAGATATACACCTTACGTTATCATGAAACAATCATTTCAATCTTCAGTAGATTTACACAAACGCAAGGAAGATCCATTCAGACTGAGTTTAGAACAACAATAACCTCGTATGCTCGGTTACTCGTACATCCTTTTTGTATGCAAAAATTGACGATCATGATGCACTTTATCCTGAACAGCAGTAAACTGTAAGGCACTCTTACAAGTAGATCTAACCATTAAGTGGAGAAATGTGGACTTTATCCTCCTGATTTTTCAAGGTGGACATTTTGGAGGAATCGAGATGTACTAGTCAAATGATTCTTAAAGTTAAAATACAGTTAACATTTATACCTTATTTGCACTCCAATAAACAAAATTTTTTGTGTCAAATTTTGATGTTGCTAAAATTATTATCAAATTTGACAATAAATATTGTAATTCTATATTTTGATATTGAGGACTTCGGCAACAAAACAACATGGAGAAGAGTAGAAATAGAATAATGGTAAAATATAACGCGATAACATTGAAACAAGATTATTAAATTATAACGATTTCACATTATTCATTGTTAAAATATAGTTTGCTATTGCTAAATATGATAATCACCGTTGAAGATGCTATTAGGAGTGTTACTTCCACAACAATAGAAAAAGTGCTTTTTTTATGCATTCATAATTCATGAAATGATAGACTGATCACACAAATTGAACAATTAATTATTTATCGTTGAATTAAGAATTCCTGACAAAAGAAGAATGACAAGAGTTGAATGTCAGGTTTGTAACATGTGAAGGGGCAGAACTAAGACCCGAACATCAATGAGGACAAAATATGAAGAAATCCACAAGTTTATTAAGTTAACTTGAATTTCAATGGGTGCAAATTCTACTCCCTTCATCCCATAAAAAATACAACGTTATATCATCATTGTACTAATCAATACAAATTTTATGAAATTTCGTTATTAATCTTAACGACGTAATAGAAATGCATTACTGGCTCAGGGTTTAAAATATATAACTTAAATTATCATTATTATTTCATGATAATTTTATGTGAAACGATGTTTGATCGTCCCACGGATAATTCATAACTTGAATAATTTTATCAATTTATATTTTTTATAAGACGAAAATAATATATGATTTAATCAAATTTTAACATTATATAAAAAGATATTTCAATAAAAATTACACTGAAGTTCAAACTTAGTGGGGGCAGTTGCCGACACTAGTTAATAAGCTGGCTCCGGCCAGTGTTGGGCTGATGAGAGGCGGAGGGCAGGAGAGAAAGAGATTTATTTATTTTAAAAGTTTCGAAATTGTCTTTATTGTTATAATAAATTACTCTCTTTATCTTAAAAAATACAACGATTTGAATTTTATATATATCGATGTAAAATTTGATTTGCGTTGTGGATGTTCAAATATAATTTTTTAAAAAATTAATGATAGTTTAATTTATATATTTTAATCCTAAGTTAGTGACGAAATTTTTCTACATCGTTTGAATAATGAATTTTTTTTCAAAACACGTGTTTAATAATTAAAAAAAAATATTACATACCTTCCATCCCATGAAACGTGTAATATTTATCTTTTTACATCGTTCTGAATAAATGTATTGTTTTGAATAGTTTTTAACATAAAAAATCAAATAATTACAAAATATTTTTTTATTATTTTTTAATTGTTATAATAAATCTATTATCATTAAAAATATTTTTTTATTAAAATTTATATTTTATTATATTTAATTCGAAACGAAAAAATGTTTTGTCCTGGGGAGATCAGAGTACCTGCGTTATGTCACCCAATGAGTTACAATTGGGTCACACCGATTTTCTAAACTCAACTCACAACCCACACAAAAAAGATGGGTTCGATGGACGCACCACCGGCGACGACCCAAAACGGCGAAACTCCGATCACCGCGAATGGAAACTCCGGCCACTCGAACCCCCAAATCTCTGGCGAAAACCACCCCCTTCCGGCGACCGCCGACGCTACGCAAAACGAATCATCGAAGAGGAGGAGGACGACGACGACGAACATGATCCTCCCTTTGGAGGTGGGAACTCGGGTTCATTGCCGATGGAGAGACGGGAAATTTCATCCCGTGAAGGTCATCGAGAGACGGAAAATGATGTCCGATGATGCGAATGAATACGAGTATTATGTTCATTATACTGAGTGTAAGGGGGCCTGTTGAATTTGGGAGTTAGGTTTAGGGTTAGGGTTTTGGGTGTTTGAGATTTTGGGGTTTTGAATTTGGGCATGATTTTGGGGTACCCATTTGCTTGATTGATGATTTTGAAGTGGGGTTTTGTCTGGGATTTGCTGCTTGTGGAGTTGATTGGCTTGAGCATGATTATGATTTTTGAGGTGTTTGATTTTTTCTCTCTTTTTTGATTGTTACAGTTAACAGGAGGCTTGATGAGTGGGTTAAGCTTGAACAACTTGATCTTGAGTCTGTGGAGACTGTTGTTGATGAGAAAGTCGAGGACAAGGTAATGTTGATATTGTTTACTTGTTGCCTTGTGTATTCTAGTTCTAGTGTAATCCGTGGCTATGGCTTCCCAATGTGTTAGAAATGCCGAGGAGTAGTTAGTGATAATAACTTTGTTGGTTGTTTTCTACTTGGTGTGCAACAGGTAACTAGTCTGAAGATGACACGGCACCAGAAACGGAAGATTGACGAGATTCATGTAGAGGTATGCTGAAGCTACTTTCACCCCTTAGATTTATGTGCAGTTCACTAATCATGCTGACAATTTTCTTTGCTGCTACCTGGAACTAAGTTGGGGGTCATATCTTTCTCATTTTATCCCTGACAGTAGAGAATAGAGATATTCTGAGAATTTTTTTCGTCATAGATGAGAATTCCAGCTCTTTATTGCCAGAGTTAAGAAAAAAAAATGAACAAATTAAAATATCATTGCCAAATTAAATTGTCAGCATGCTATGTAGAAATCTAAAGCAGAACAAGGTTTTTTCATGTTTGGGTAAATGGGATCCATAAGCTAGATCGTAATTTTCTTCCTTTGGCGTACTTATTTAAATCCCTTGGGTTACATCTCAAGCTTCTCCAAAAAAATTATCATGTATTTCTGTCTTCAATTAGGGTCATGAGGAGCTGGATGCAGCAAGTCTGCGTGAGCATGAAGAATTTACGAAAGTGAAGAATATAGCAACTATTGAATTGGGAAGATATGAGATCGAGACTTGGTATTTCTCCCCATTTCCTCCAGAGTACAATGACTGTGTGAAGCTATACTTTTGTGAATTTTGCCTCAACTTCATGAAACGTAAAGAACAATTACAGAGACACATGGTGAGTTTTCTTTTATATTCATGTAGTTTACATGAGTTTACTTGCGTTATTCTTGCTCAGTTTCATTCAAAGACATCCAGGAATTGTTCATAGTTGATTTATCTGGGAGGTTTTTCTGTCAGTTGAGTTCCTACCTGAGGTTTATCTAATTGGTTTCATCCATGTAGTTTAAGACGTCAGTTTTGGGTTCTACATTCCCTTTTTGCCAAGTCTTTTCTTATATGATACGAATGGGGCAAGTCTGTCAGTATTTCAGTTACTTATTGGTATCTCATGGAAAGCTTCCTTTGCCTTGTTTTATTTTATTGATTGTTTACCATATTTTCTTGCTATAATATCGCTGGTTGGATTTTTGATTTTTATCTACATGTAGAGAAAATGTGATCTGAAGCATCCTCCTGGAGATGAGATATACAGGAGTGGGACTCTGTCCATGTTTGAGGTGCTCTCCCAGTCTCTCTCCCTCGCTTTACCCCTTTCGTCTGTGTGTCTGTGTGTCAGGGCTGAGGAGGAAGCAATGATTTCCTTTTTTTTTTTTTTGTTTTTTAACGTGGGAATGTATGGTCATGTGAAATCATTTGATCAGAATGCATTATGACCATATCTACAATTTGCTGAACTTACTGACTTGTATTCTGCACAGGTTGATGGGAAAAAGAACAAGGTGTACGGCCAGAACCTTTGCTACTTAGCAAAGCTGTTTCTTGATCACAAAACCCTTTATTATGACGTTGACCTCTTCCTTTTCTATGTTTTGTGTGAATGTGATGATCGAGGATGCCACATGGTTGGCTATTTTTCTAAGGTGAGTAGTACTGTAATCACTTCTTTCCCTTTGTAATGTCATTTCTAGAGAATTTGGTAATGCATAGTTCCTGTGTTCTTTTGTACATGTAGCGGAAAGAATATTAGGAAAGAATGAACATCTGTAAGCTTCCTGTGGATTCTTGCAGGAAAAGCATTCCGAGGAATCTTATAACTTGGCATGTATTCTAACTCTACCGCCATATCAAAGAAAAGGATATGGAAAATTCCTTATTGCCTTCTGTAAGCTTTTTATCGCCTGTGATTGCAGCTCTGGTCCCTTTTGTCGCTTCATGGAATTCATGACTGATAATATTGAATTATGATAATCTTGTATAATTGGTTGCTGACTTTGTTCCTGCTAATAATCATAGCCTATGAGCTCTCGAAGAAAGAAGGTAAAGTTGGGACGCCTGAAAGACCCCTCTCGGATCTGGGACTGTTGAGCTATAGGGGTTACTGGACAAGAGTTCTCCTTGATATTCTGAAGAAACACAAGGGTAACATATCTATCAAGGTATATATACTTTCGTCTCAGTGGCAATATGTACTGTAGGGGCGATGAAGATCCCTCGCCCGCGTTACATGCTAATACTTTCAAAGTCTCGTGGATTGATACTTGGGCTTTTATCTCTTGTTCTTTCTTTCTTTTTTCTTTTCTAAATTTAAAATTTATTCTCAGTCACTTGCTCAGTTGACATAGATTCCTATGTAGCCAAAATGTTGTACTTATAGCTTAATATGTCTATTGGAAGTTGGAATCCGATCATCGGAGGGATGATTGTTTTGATTGCTGTTATTGTGAACTAAAGGCTTTGTTGAATTTGATCTTCCACGATTCTAGTTTCAAGTGGGTTTGGCGCTTTTGCAGGAACTGAGTGACATGACGGCCATCAAAGCTGAGGACATCCTAGCCACTCTCCAGACTCTAGAGCTCATACAGTACCGCAAAGGACAACACGTCATCTGTGCAGATCCCAAGGTCTTAGATCGCCACCTAAAAGCTGCTGGTCGTGGCGGTCTTGAGGTGGACGTCAGTAAGCTCATCTGGACTCCTTACAAGGAACAAGGTTGATCCTGATCCACATAGTGCTCTCGCTAACCGCTTGTTGCTACTACTAACCAAAGGCTGGGCTCTTCATTCCCCTCTGTTCAGATACTTTATAAGTTGGTCTGATATGCTGATTTCCTCCTAGTCGCCTTTGTGTAAAAATGACCGGAATTTCAGTCTTCAATGTACTATGTATGACACTTGTAATATGTAGATTTCCAAATTCCAAGTGTTAATGTATTCTTTGAGATAACAATCAGTCATGCAATTTGAATGATACCACTTTTTGTTCGAGCTTTGAGTTGCCGTGCCCTGCTCATTGCCTTCTCCGTACGTTTAGATCTCTCCAAGTGCAGACGCGGTTGAGAAAATGTTACTCGTTCTACCTTGCGAGGGACTAGACCTTTAACGAAGGGATTTAGCTGCAGCCAGCATCATATAGATTACCTGTTAGAACGTTGATCTCGACTGTTAATTGTCACATGTAAGGACCATGCTAAACGATTTCCATAATCGCGTGGAAAACCACATGATGGCGTAGGTTTGAGATCGAAGATGTCAGTAAGTGTTTGCTCCTTCACGCGATAGGAGTCACCGAACATAAGACTAAAAAGCTTGCAGGACAAGAATCGAAGCATAGCTGGTTCAATCTCATGAAGTCTGACCATGGATAGGTTTGCAAGCGAATATCCTTCCCTTCTCTTGGACTTTTCTTGTTTTCCTTTGTTAAATCAATGCTAAAATCTTCAAAATACACAGAAAACATGAATGATTAATAAATGACAAAAGAGTGATCATATAGCATTGCCATACTTGAAAGCAAAATATATATTCGATGTGGCATCGGTGTTTTAAAAACAGCCAATTATGTATAATCTTGTACAACGTTTCTTTGATAAAAACTATACACAAACTATTATACAATTTAACTGTTGCTAAAACATAGATTCTTTTACCGTATATGTTACACGGAACAGTAAAAAAGGGATCAATCTACATTTTGGCGCTAATGGTGTTTCTTTGACCCAAAACCTGAGCTTGGGTGGTCCAATTGTATATGTGTCATCTATTATAACCATCTATACTTGGTCATACTTTGAAGTTCACAACGATCTCCCATCCAAGGATAAATATCAGCCACATCCTACCAATAAATCATGTTTAACCGAAAATTAGAATGTTTTACTCATGGGCTATGTGTATTCATGTAGTATAAGATATAATGTAGTCTATGATTCCCAATTTGTTCTTTTTTAGGCTATTCAATATATCATATTATGATCTTTTATCATTTATTCGAATTTTTTAAAGAATTAATCAAACGTCCAAATATGGTATAACAATTTTTTTGGAAGGTGAAAGATCTATCGATATCTAGGTTAGTTGTCTAATGCAAGAGTCGAGATTATAACAAGGGAAATTAATGAATTGGTAACTTATATTCCAAGTTTCTCCACACAAAAAAGAAAAAAGAAAAAAGTTACCATTTATCAAGGATATCAATGTGTTGGGACATAAATGCTTGTTATATTTATAATCAACGGTGATGATTAATTTAAACTTTTTTTTGGACAAATCTCACATTCGATTATAAAACATGGATGATCAAGACTTAATATAATTATCACGCAGCAAAATATGATATCCTCACGATAAATTACAAATAATGTGTCATCAATAGCAAAAGCAATTACATAATGATTTGATATTTTTTTTTCATAATATAATATAAGTAATATTTGTTTATTTGAATTATTTTAAAATATATATAACATATTATAATCTTTTCACATAAAAAATATCAAAACAATCATCATCTGTTATAATACATCATTATTTTTTCTCACACCTGATACAATAAATTATACTATTATTAAAAAAATATTCTTATTTTATTAAATTTCATACAAATTCATCACATATATAAATCCGTATATCGGATTTTATTTTATATCGTATTCCTCAAAAAAAAAATAAAAAAGGCAAAAAGATAAATTAAATAAGGTGGGTTGTTTGAATATAAAGGGGCAAAAAGATAATTTTGTTCAACACCCTGAGTTTGCCCTACTCGTATAAATGCAGAGATGATATTCCTCTTCACCTCCACCACATTCACCCAATTCGCCACAAGAAAGCTCTCTCTCTCTAAGTTTCTCTCTCTCTAGGGCTTCATCACCTCTCAAGGTATCCCTCTCCTCTCTTCTCTTTCGATTCTCGATTTCTTTGTGTTTTTGTTGTTCGTTTCACTTTGTATCGATCATCGGATGCTGTGGATCGAGTTTTGATTTTCAATCTGTGTAGTTCTGATTGTATTGGTTTCATTGGATTGGGATTCGTTGTGAATCGAGATCGAGAGAGCTTTGATCTGTGTTCTGATGATGAGTTTTGGCATAGATCTGTGTGTGTTTGATGTTTTTTGTGTGGATTGTCGTTAGATTGTGTTGAATTGATGCAAAGATTTGAGTTCTGGAATCATCAAGTTTAATTTCGACGCTTAAACTAATGAAGCTCAATTCGATTAGGATTGATTTGGGTCTTCTTGTTTTCGAATCTATTGGTTTCTTTCAAGTCACAGTATTTGTATGACCTGTTCTGAGTGATCTGTGTGCTTTCTATTAATAGATGTGAAAAATTATGTCCATGCTTCTTATTGAATATGTCTTGTGTCTTGGAATTTGATGGTCGGTTCTTCGGATTCTTGCTTCGATGCAATCTTCTGAGTCATGCTGTTGAAATTTTATCGGTATAGTCTTGGGTTCAACCGATTAATGCTTTGATAGTTTAATTAGTCATGGCACAGAAAGAAATAGTATGATGCATGAAAGCTAGGAAGCCTCTATTTGTTTCCTTGGGAAACATTGATTTTTTCCCTACTTGGTTTCTTGTTCGAGTTATGTTTTGCCCTCTAGAACTTGCTATATGATGGTACATAATTGTTTTGAGTCAGGAATATTGTGCTATTAAATGCACATATCCAATGCATATCACAGCCCATCTATGACCCCTATTGCACATGATTAGAACCTTTATTTGGGTTTGTTGGAAATTGAGATTAACTTTGTGCAATTGGGTTGTTTGTTGAGTGTTGTTTACATGGACACCACCTTCAGCATGCTTGTTATTTTCCTCTATTTCTCTTGGCATTCACATGCCTATTAAATGTAGGAGCTGTTTTTTTTTTTGGCTCTTATGTGTTATTGATTATGTAGTTGGCCTTTGTTGTTGCAGTGGTTTATTTCTCTATGTATGTTTATTGTATCTGACATTCATTTGTCTCTTCTTTCAGGAGAATTGGCGATTCAGCCTGCTGCAACCGCGGTTAGCTAAAGTGGAGTTTGAAGCTTCTTTTATGTCTGAACGAGCCTCCATCTTCCTCTCATCGATTGGGTTGCTTGGAGAATACTGCCCGTCTAGGAAAAAGCACATCCGTGCCTTTTGTGGCTGTATGCATCTCGGGCCAGCTGTGAATTATCCTAGTCGTGATCAGGGTTGCCAGTTTATGCGGCCTAGTTTTAAACTTCAAAAAGTCGAAGATTTTGCTGCCTTTTCCTGATCTATCGGATCCGAATAAAAGCAAAAAAATGGCTTTGCAAAACATTGGTGCTTCCAACCGGGACGATGCCTTCTATAGGTATAAGATGCCTAGAATGATCACGAAGATTGAAGGCAGAGGGAATGGCATCAAGACCAACATTGTCAACATGTTGGAGATCGCCAAAGCCTTGGCTAGGCCTGCTTCTTATACCACAAAGTATTTTGGTTGTGAGTTGGGAGCACAGTCCAAGTTTGATGAGAAAACAGGAACTTCTCATGTCAACGGAGCCCATGATACTGCAAAACTCGCTGGTCTGCTTGAAAACTTCATCAAGAAATATGTCCAGTGTTATGGCTGTAGCAATCCTGAAACTGAAGTCATTATCACCAAAAATCAGATGATACAACTAAAATGTGCTGCCTGTGGGTTCATTTCTGATGTTGATATGAGGGACAAACTGACTGCTTTTATCATAAAAAACCCTCCTGAACAGAAGAAGGGGTCAAAGAAAGAGAAGCTGAGGAAAGCAGAAAAAGAGAGATTGAAGGAAGGTGAAGTTGCAGATGAGGAGCAGAAGAAGCTGAAAAAGGATGCTACCAAAAAGAAACCGACTAAAGATGCCCCATCCAAAGTTGCCACCACAAAGAAGACGACCCGTGGGTCTGATGAAGAGCCTTCTCCTGCTGGTAGCCAATCTGATGGAAACGATTCTCCAGGAGTTGAGGACAAAAACGATGCTGATGACGAGGATGATGTTGAGTGGCAGACTGACACTTCTTTGGAGGCAGCTCGGCAGAGGATACAAGAACAGCTTAGTGCGGTGACTACTGAGATGGTGATCCTCTCTACTGAAGATGTGAAACCTGTGGGGAGGAAGCCTGCTGAGGAGAAATCATCGAAGAAAAAGTCCCCAGGACCAGAGCCTGAGTTGAAGCCCGTGCCGAAAGAAATCATCAACGGGACCAAATCTGAAGATCCGCATCAGAAACTTGTTGGTGAGATCAAGGAATTCCTCAAGAGCAGTCCCTCAGCAGGTCTGCTGAAGTCTCGTCTTGGATCTCTCTCTGGAGGTTCCCAGGAGGTGATGAATGCTGTGTTTGAAGCTCTCTTCGTTGGTGTGCAAAAGGGGTTTGCCAAGGAGGTTGCCAAAAAGAACAACTACATTGCTGCTGCTGTCCAGGACGAAGGGTCACAATTGGTTCTGCTCAATGCCATTGAGTCATTCTGCGGAAAGGCAAGGCCAAACGCTGTGAAGGAGGCGCCCATGGTCCTCAAGGCTCTCTATGATGCTGAGCTATTGGAGGAAGAGTTTATCGTGCAGTGGTATCAGCAAGGCCTGGTTGGCAACAACAAGAGCTCCGCAATCTGGAAGAATGTGAAGCCCTTTGTTGAGTGGCTTCAGAGTGCTGAGTCCGAGTCTGAGTCCGAAGAGGAGCGATCAACAATCACCATGTGAGACAGTGTACTATTTGCTTGCTAGAATAAGGGGACGGTCTAGTCTGATTGGCTAGCGCACACAGAGTGTCTGCTTCGTTCTTTTCGAGTCGTATTTGGTTTATGTTTGAAGTATGTTCTTGCGGTCGTCGGTGCTTGAATAATTCTGTTTTATGTTTAGTTTGTGTTTTGTCTGTGGTGATTGAGTCGTGTGCGGGATTTCGGTTGTTCTGCTCTCTATTAATGTTATGACTCGTTTTGGATTAGTTTCCGCTGTTTTCGAATCTATGATGATGTTGCTTGTTCAGCAGATTGCGGAACACATCACTCTTAGATTTCTTCAAAGATGTTCCAAACCGAAAGAAACCCTAACCACTTGAATTAGTTCAAGATTCGATTTAGACCATTGACACTAAACAAAAACTATGAGAAAGAAAATCTAAAACGATAGTGTACTTCTATAGGGCATTATAAAAAAGAGTTTGTCCTACACTTTAAGTAAGTATAACGATAATAGGTATTTTTATAAAATTATTGTTATATTTTGGATAGGAACAGTATCAAAATGTTATAATTTGTCTATTATGTTTTAATGGTAAATATGTTATATTTTGGCAATAATGATCTTTGATGAATGATGAGAATTGATCCAAGCGTGTTTTTTTATATATTGTGGATATTTGAACAATATAAATCCTCATATTGTTTTAATTAGTCATATTTGTTATCAAATATGACAATTGATCTGGATAAAGTCATAATTTAGCAAAGAAAAAAAAGATAGATTATTTTATGAAAATTGTTATATTTTGAGAATAACAACCTTTATGTTTTATTCATCCAACTTGCTCCAACATATCATCTTTCAATTTTCATATAATCATAAATATTTCAAACTTAAAAGCGGATTTAATTGCAATATGAAAAGTTTCACGAAGGGAGGAGGAGGTAAGGGCATTTTAATCATCGGATCATTCAAAAGTTGTCCAAAATCTTATATACATTATAAACAATGACCACGAATAAATTTTTTTTTTTTTTTTTTGTTATGTTTAAATTACAATGTTATTTTATACAAACAATTAAGTTATTTATATTACGTATCGTTTACGGAACGTTCAGATATCGTTTTACGTAAAATCATTATAAAATGTTAATAATAATTTAATTAAATAATTCAATCATAAACCAACCATATAATTTTATTAAAAACGTAAAACAAAACTTTATAATTTGAATAAAACTGGGATCAACAATGATCTTTTTACACTAATCATACATTAAAAAGTTCAAATTTTGGAGTACTTTCAAACCGAGAAACGCTCGGCAACAAAAGCTGTCTAATCCAAGTCAAGTGTGTCCTCATTCATCATCATCCCATCCTATCAGCCCGCATCAAAATTCGGCGCATAGCCGTTTCTCGTCACTTCATTTCAATGCCCTTGACTCGTTCCCCAACCGCTGCATCACTCTCACCCTCACATTTTCCCCTTCGCCGCCGCCGATGATGGCCGGCGATCATCGCCACCCTGCTCCGCCGCCGCCGGAGCAGCGTCGCAATGAGGTGGATCCGAAGATATGGAAGGCCTGCGCAGGGAACTCCGTCGAGGTTCCGAGGATCAATTCTAGGGTTTTGTACTTCCCTCAGGGACACATCGAGCACGCTTCGGATTCCATTGATCTCGATTCGTTTTGCTCCGATCTGGCGTTTTCTGTTTCCTGTCGCGTCGTCGGGGTTCGGTTTCTCGCGGATGAGAATACCGATGAGGTTTTCGCTGCAATCCGGCTCGATCCGACCCGATCCTGGAACAGCAATGCTGTAATATGCGATGTGAATCGGATGAATGAGATGAGGGAGGATGAGGAGGAGAATGGAGTGGTTTCGTTTGCGAAGGTGTTGACGCAGTCGGATGCGAACAATGGAGGAGGATTCTCGGTCCCTAGGTTCTGTGCGGAATTGATTTTTCCGCCGTTGAATTACGATGTGGATCCGCCGGTTCAGAATATTGGTGTCAGGGATGTGCACGGGAAAACTTGGCAGTTCAGGCATATTTATCGTGGTGTGCCGAGGAGGCATTTGCTGACGACCGGTTGGAGCAAGTTTGTTAACAGTAAGAAGCTGATTGCAGGGGATTCGGTTGTGTTTATGAGGAATGAGGGGAATGGGGAGCTAGCGGTTGGGGTTAGGAGGGCGTTGAAGTCGAGCGCATTTGGGGACTTCGCTGCTCGGTTTGCTGCTCATTTGGGGAACCTTGGGGTGGGGAGAATGGAGGTGGATGAAGGAGTGAAGGTGGGAGAGAAGGGAAGGGGTTTTTCGAGGAGTGGGAAAGGGAAGGTGGCTCCGGAGGCAGTGGTGGAGGCTGCGACAAGAGCTGCGAGTAGGTTGCCGTTTGAGGTTGTGTATTATCCTAGGATTGGGTCTGCTAATTTTGTGGTGGATGTCGATAAGGTCAGGAAAGCTGTGAGTAATGTGTCTTGGTCTGCTGGGATGAGGGTTAAGATGGCGATGGAGACTGAGGACTCGTTGAGGATGACATGGTTTCAGGGTACTGTTGTTTCGTTGAAGATTCCAGATTCTGGGTTGTGGAAAGGATCTCCTTGGCGGATGCTTCAGGTATACCTGGTTGTCTATCCTATGTCCGTAGTTGGAATATGTGGAGGGGTCAATGGATATTTGAATTAGATGCTTTATTGGGTTAAAATTACATGTTATGTGGCATGAATCTTTTTATGTGTTTACTGATCATAAAAAGAAACATTGTTTTTTCTTTTTGTTAGTTTTTCTGTGGTGAGTGATGCATGATCTATGAGAAAGTTGGGAATGTTACATGTTAGCTCCCACAAGGTTTGAGACAAATTGTTTCTTGTTGTTGTTGAACCATGTTTTATACCTTTATTAATTGTTTTGTGCTGGACTTACATGTGATCCTGGTTTGTTTAGCTAATTGGAACCATTCATTTTTTTAATGCTCTACCTACATAAGAATGCGTGAATCCTGTTTTTATGCCATATATGCTTTCAAATATTTCTCTTCCGAAGAATAGGTACTCAGAATTTCTTTTCTGTTTATATTTTACCTGTAGGTTACATGGGACGAACCTGAAGCTCTCCGAAATATGGAGAAAGTGAGCCCTTGGGACGTTGATTATGTGACACCTACACCTTCCCTTGCTGATATTTTTCCCCAACCAAATAAGCTCATGGGATCTCACACAGGAGAATTTCCATTACCAATTATTGGTTTTGGTAGTCCATTTTTTGGGCAGTTCGGCTCGTCTCAATTGAATTACCTTACTTCCCCTGCGGGCATGCAGGGAGCCAGGCAAAATTCTGCATATGTTTCTAGTTTATCTAATCTCATCAACAACGGTGCAAGTCTATCGAGTGCTGTTGCTTACTCTCATCATACCGTAGCGTCGAAAAATGAAGAAGTGTCAACTGAACTGAATATCGGCACTCCGCTATCGCAAAGTCCACCCGATAGTACCAGTAGTGCGGACACGTTTGATCTTCGGACTCGTGCTTCTACGAGGAAAACGATTCAATTGTTCGGTCAAACCATTCTTGTTGACACGCCACTTGCAACTCCAGAAGTTTATCTTGCAAAGGCTGATGACACTCAAGTGTTCAAGGGAGTAAAGGTATATCAGTGTTTTTTTTGTTTTTGTTTTTTTTTACCCTTAAACATCATCAAGTGACTGATGGGTTCAATGTTCAGTTTCAGGAGCTGTCGGTCATCGAAGCATGATAGTTGCACGGGTTATTCTGTGCTTATCGGCTAATGACGTACTACTGGTAATTTTATCAAGCATTATTCTGTGATCCCAAAAACACATTGGTGATTTAATACTAGGGTGTTAATTGTTGGTTTTGTCCATGCAGGTTCATCTCATGTTGGTGTTCCATTCCGTAAGGAGTTCAGTAGTTGTGACTTAAAGACTTTGTTTGTTCCCTTGGGACGAATTGTGTTTCTTTTCCATTATCGATGGATCTATGTTCAGTTTTTTGTAATGAACTATTAGAGTGAAATGGTGCTTTTCGTTTGATTTATTCATTCAGTGTACATAATTCTCTCAACAAATCAAGCCCAGAATGTCGATTATGGTTTCTATTATTGCATCTATTCTCATGTGCAATGGATTTAACTACAAGACCAGTAAGTGAAAATCTAGGAACCTGATCGGATATCGGGTATTTCCGCTGAGTGGTCTCTAAAGATGATGACTTAACCAACATTCTGAGAACGGATTGTCATTATAGTTAACTCACTCTGACTCAACGATGTGACCAGAAGTTCTAGGTAGCTGATGTTGAGCTAAACCAAAAGAAGTGACAGAAATGATTACAGAAATTCCTGGCAATTGTGTATTATTCGTACTTTATCAGCAGACTCAGGCAAAATGATCTTTGATACAAGCAATGCAACAATTAGCCATTTGCACCAGAACCTTTACACCCTTCTGAATATATAGCTCATATACAACACCTGAATCAAAATCAGCAGCACCTATTTTTCCGAACTAAAACAAAAAGAATCATATATCGGACGCTGAGGGTTTGATGAGTCTTGAGGCTCATGAGGTCCAACACGCTTCACTCACCAAGAAGATCACCAGATAATCTTTCTCCGACCAAATCGTCCAGCGAAAGCATCCTTATCAGTTATCAGCTACTCCTAGCAATGGATTTGGGAGTCCCCGTTTTCACACATTCACTCTGTAGGGATACCTACACGACTAGCAACAAAATCAGAGTCAACGGAAAAGAGAACGATGAAAGTACCATATAGACATAAAACTGGCTAAAGAGCACAAACACTTTTAGTTGCCACTCGCCCCACCAGTGAAACCAAATATGTTTGAACTGGTGAGTGTCCTCGATGGCTAGGCGATTAACAAGGTGCACTGCAGTTTATTCAGAAGATTTAACATGGGCATGGGTAAAGCTGCATGCCAATAGCTAACCATTAAGTTCTCAATAAACTAATATTCATAACACTGGAGCTGCAAGATACATAGGACTCTTTTCATTGAAGCTAATTTGAGCACCTGCCCGATACAATATACCCAATAAAATACAGCTTAACTTTTGCCATATTTCTTTTGCCCTCATGCCATTTTACGCATTGTTTCTCATTCGGTCATCAAATATCAATCATATTCCTTGGTCATCAGCATGAGCTGCAAAGCTTAATATGCAGACAGTCGAGTAAAATAACCCTGATGAAGTTCCCCACTTTTTCGTTGAAGATCAAAAGGCAAAAGCAGCGTGTTCTATTCATCATATCTTATCTATCTCAGACAAGAGACAACCATCCTATGAAAATAATCGTTAATAGCAGTAGCAAGAAAAAACTCAAGAAGCAGAATCTGTCTACCCAAAATATCACTTCGTCTGGCGAACCTCGCCCTCAACAAATCAAGTATAGAAAGCATTTCAATTCTAAACCAATCAAGATCTACTGATAGAGTCCCATCATACAATCCAAAGCATCTACTCTGCCGAAGAAGAACAGGAACCCCTAGTAAGTACAAAAGTCACGCACGAGACACTTCAGAACTTATCCTTAGTAAAACCCAAACCATTGAAAGACAAAACAAGATAGTCCGAGGTATGAACCACTTCTTGCTCTAAATACCAAACAATCATAAAACCTCCATATTTCCAAATTAAGTACCAACACTTTCCACAGCGTCTACCTCCATGCACAGAAGCCTTTGACCTGAGTTGTCGGATTACAGCACCATAAAATAATTAAACATTGTATAGCGCAAACAAGCAAAAATAAGCAAAAGATAAACACAAAGGAAACAAAAAACAACACCAAAGCAAACACTAAACACTAGCACGAAAGAAGCAAACTGGAAACCACACCAGTCATCTGACTACAACAAACACAAAAAAAAAAAGCATAACAAGGATACAAAGCTTTTACAGTATATCAGATAGGAAAGAAAGCTTGTTACTAGATATAAACGGTGTGTTGCTAGACACATTCAATGATTAAGATTTTTTTAAAACTGTTTTTTGTTTTTGAAATTCCCAAGTCATCTCCGTCATCCAATTGATCATTCAGAACACATAATATTAACATCATATTCTCTTTTCTCCTCACTAATGCAACACATCCATATATCATAAAACCCCAATCACCCACATGAACCATCTCGTATCAAAACCTCCAAGTAGTACTATAATCAAAACAACCAGCACCATGCTCGCAACAAGTACCAACATGCATCATAACAAAAAATCAACGAAGAAACACCGAAAAGACGAACACCACGATGAATTGCAAATCAACCAAGGTTTCCCCAAATCAGCACCGAAAATCAAAACCCAGACGAGCAAAATAGAATTTCCCAATTCACCAGACAAGAGGCATTAATAACAAAAACCACCTTTCTAATCCTGACGACGACGATCGTTGATCGAGCTGTACAGCCGAGAGAAGCGATGAGAGGTCGGCGGCTTCGGCTTGACTGTTTTCTTACGCAACCCGAATATCTCCTGCACCAAAGGGACGTGAACCAACACCAATCTCCACGCCACCCACCACCCTGTTTTTCATTTTTTGGCCCCCACAAATCAAACCCAACAATCAAAATTCAGAAAAATCAGATCTTTTTGAGGAAATTGATATCAGATTTGGAGGAGTTGAGGTGGGGAATGTACCGAGGATGAGGAGGGAGGCGACGAAGGAGACAGCGAAGAGAGGGCGGAGGACGAAGAGATGCAGCTGAGCTGCAAACGCCGGCGGCAGCGAAGACGACATTGAGCCGCCGATTGCCGTCGGGGAAAATTGCCTTTATAAATGGACTAGATCTCAATCGATCCGTGAATATATATCTTTTTTTAAATGATGTATTTTATTATTTTTATTGATAATAAATAATTTATTTTAGATTAAATAATTATATTATGTTTTATAAATTTTAATTTATTATTAATTATAAAAA